>CAJNOP010000276.1:48395-79053 GCA_905250075.1 Rotaria sp. Silwood1
AATTTGTTTTAGTATTTTATGCATATTTGAAATATTATTATTTTTTTTCAGGCAAGTTTTTTTGATCATCATCGTTTTTGAAATAATGAATTTATGTTACGTGTACTTGACTCAATGTCATTTTATAAATTAATTGAAGAATGTGGTCCACCTTTCCGATCATATGATATATTTGATGAAGTATATGCATCGATCTACGATGCATTAAAACGTGAAAATGATCATACAACAAATCACAATTCAACATCTATTTTAGAACATATTAAAGAATTAGCCAATCAGCCTTTATTAAATGTAAAAAGAAAAAGATATAAAGAAATATTTTGTAGAATGGTGGTCTTACGTAGAGCACTGTACTAGTCAAAGCTCGTAGATGTATATGAACGGTGAATATGTTATAGAATTAGAATAGTCTTGCGCTGATTTCATTTTCATTGCGGTCAGGGAGATCATTTCAAGAAAATAGAGCCAAGGTTTTGAAAGTTCAAGAATCGATAGCAGATTTGATTGATCTTAATGAGTAGTAAAAATAATTGTTTTAGTTTTCCGACATTCTCTTGTCCATTTATAAGTTAGTCATTAATTTATCCTTTTTTGAGACATCGATGTTTCTTTAAAATGTAAATATCTCAGTAATAATACGTTTCTTCCGGCTCCAACTCTAGGACAATTGAACTTAAGACTAAAGTACTTTTATCATGTGTTCACCATTATTCTATACGTGCATTTCTAAATTACTGCTGCGCTCTATTTAAGATCAATAATGACCGTTGCATCCTTCTATCTTTTCTTTTTTCAAAAAAAGATTTTCTTATAAGACAATCCATCACAGGCTAGTTGTATGCGAGATAATTTACCAAAATTGCCACATGTATATAAAGAATTAGTTAATGCAGCGATTAAAGAATGAATTTAAAAAGCTTTTTAGCGCAGCTCCTTTGGAGGTGAAATGTGAAACTCACGTATATCCTTCAAACTTGTTATCCTACTGCATCATTTGTAAACGGAAAAATAGTTTTTTTCAAATAATTATGAAAGCATTGAGATATTGTATAGAGGGTGTGGGTGTGGATATAACTGAACAGAATACAATATCACACACCTACACCCACACCCACACCCAACTAAATCAGTGGATGAATCACATGATTTTGAAGAAATATTATTTTTTGTATTTATAAGATCATGTGTTGTATAACTTGATGATATAAAACGATTGAGTATTTGTTGTATAAAATTATCTGTATCTTGGTGTGCAGTTTGAAGAAGAACACTATTTGTATCAGTACAAGTACTTGTTGTTGGATGTTATGATGCAACAATATCATGGATTTCTAAAAATCAAATCAGCTATTTAGAATTTCTTGAGTTGCAAACACTTCCTTGTTACCTGTCAAAGGACCAACTTTTTGATCACTTTTTGATGAAGAAATTCATATCGAAAAAATCGGATCATTTTTTGCGGTAAGCCATGATATTTGTCAAAACTACCGGTTTATTGCGGTTTTTTACAGTGGTGGGGGGCGAGGGGGGGGGGGGGGGTGTGAGTGTGCCTGAAAAAACGAACAAACACTCACACCCATACTCACACCCACCCACGCCCACTGAACGGAAACATGTTGCAATAACTTCCATAACAACCTCATCCTCACCCCCATCCTCACCCCCATCCTCACCCCCATCCATACCCTAATAACTGAAATATTCGCAACAATAAGTAAAACGTGTCATTTCACAAAAAAGACTTTTCTGTTTCATGACATGAGGTGTCATGTTTGGTAATTCCGTTAAAAGATTCAAATGGAGATTTAGCACGGGATTGATCCTTGTTATTATCTATGCTTGTAAAAATCTTACGCACTGGATAGCTATTCAATAAATACAACTTAACAGTTCCGATGGTAAACGAAATAAAGTAGTTTGCAACAGGCACACTGCCCTATTCACGACTTATATTGATACTTGCTGTAAACAATAAGCTTAAACAATTCACTTTTTGGCAGAAATCTGTTGACACTATTAGGGCTCGTTACAAGAGTTTTCAATATTTATGACCTTGAAAATCGTTTCTTCCATCTTCAGTATTTGACCTCAAGACCTTCGTCATCATCAAATTAGTCTTTGTCTTGTGTGTCTTTTTCTTTTTTTTTTTCAAAGGTATTTTAATAACAGAATGATGAAGGTTACCGTGTACATATGAGTCATCATTCATTATTCTTTCCATTTCTACAAAAAAGTTTCGAAATTACCATTTGTTATGAAATTACAGTGTGAAATAAAATATAAATGGTGGTGTTTCATCTTCTTCATTTTTAATTTTTGATCATGACTACTACGTTGATGACAATAAACGTGGATACACTCTATGATGAATTAATGAGTCTTTGTTCTCAAGATGATACTTTCTACTACAAAGATATTCGTTTATATTCAGTCAAGTATCGTGTATTCAATTATCGTCTCTGTTCTTATGCAACATTTCAGTCTCGTACAGCAGCCTTGAATTGTCGTGGAACGATGTTCAACATTACGAATCCAAAAAATATACAACTCGTTTCTTTACCACTAGAGAAATTTTTTAATTACGAAGAAGGCTTTGGTCGAAAGCAATTTCATGAACGTGGCCGGCTTGGAGACAAAATGGAAAAAATGGATGGAACATTGATATCAACATTTTTACATGGAACAGCTTCGAAAGAAGTTCGACTTAAATCAAAACAATCCCTGACATCAAAGCAGGTTATAGAAGCGATGCAATTACTTGTTGGTATGTAAGTTAATAATATATTTCAACATAGAATGCTTTTTTTGTGCATAAAGCATTCATCGTCGTAGATTTTTAAATATATGAGGGGAAAGTATTCTCGATCTGCTCAAGGGTGAACGAATTCCGTTTTTTTTCGCTTGCAGCAATTTTATTTTGATCAAACAAAAGTTGACAGCTTCAGAAATTTTATAAAATAGGTAGGCAAGAGTGCCTCATATTTTTCATAAACTTCCGTTCGTTTGAAGCTTTTGTTCAAATTCTATAGGTAACGTAGTAGTCCTTGATGGAATCATGCGTAGACGTTCCGAATGGTTGAGATGTGCAAGAAGCCTTTAGTCCTTTACTGAAAAATTTTCTGTGAATGTACCCGCTCATTCTTGAAAAAAGTATCACGAAACAAAAAAAATTATTTCTTGCTCTGGAACACGCAAAAGAGTACAAGGGTAAAGATGACAACAGAATTAATACGAGAAAAAAGCATACATGAATATAGAGAAGAGAATAGCTAATAAAATCGAAACATAATTTATCTCAATTCTATATCTTGATTATTTTTCTCTTCAGGTGACTTTAAGTCTGAAATAGAACGTCTGGTTCATCTCAATTATACTGTCGATATGGAATATACATCGCCTTCCAATCATGTTTTCGTGTCCTATCCACAAGCTCAACTCACTGTTCTTTCCATTCGATTGCATACCGATGGTCAGACTTTGTTTGGTACTCGATTGAAAAAATTTCTTCTTGAAAATCATTTTCCTATAATCCTTGATCATCTCGTCTCGTTTGAATCCATTCCATCCGATGTAACACACCAACAATTACTACAAGACATTTATAAACAACCGTATGGAGAAGGATACGTTGTTGAAATTATTCAACCTGATCAACCATCGTATCTTGTCAAAATCAAAACAGAAAAATACCTTAGGATTCATAGAGATGGTCAAGATGCAAATTCTCCAAGATCACTATTTGAAGCTATTATTAATGAACATGCAGATGATCTGACAGGATTATTTAAAGATGATACAGAAACATTAAAGAGAATCAACGAGATGGAACAAAACATAAGACCAAAATACAATCGCATGATTGAATCGATTGAACATTTTTATCGGACGAATAAACATTTGTCGAAGAAAGATTTTGTCCGATCGATCGCAATGAACGAAAATATGAAGATTTATTTACCGCTGTTGATGAGATTGTATGCAGGTGAAGACAATGATTATAAACTTTTTGCCATAAAATATTCAAAAGATTTGTTCGGCATTTATGGCGATGGAAATCAATCAATCAATAGCAGCGAACCAACATGACTGAGAATGAGAAAATTGGATTGAAGCAGTGATGTGCATATTTTATTTACTCATAGTTGATGTCATCGATGAATGGCATATCAAGCACTGACTTGCATTACAATATTTTCATTGTTATTGGAACTAAACTTACACCGAAAATCACTGATACGATGTCATCCACTGCTGTAACGATGTGCATCGCCCATTCGCACATCGATTCTTTCATAGTATACCACCTTCTGTGCTGTTATTTACTAGAATGAGTACTCCGTTAGATCTTTCATCAAATACTATAATTGTGGACTAGCTTTATTCGTGATTGCAGTGCATCAATAAGATGTTCAGTTCAGAGTCTTCTTATAAAATATTCATTATCTTTCGCTGTTGTTTTATCTTTGATCATGTAACGAACCTTTCTGTAAGCATATCTCTTTCTCTTTCTTTTCATGTGTGATTGATTGTCTAGTACACTGTAAAAAAAAAAAGGTTTTTTACCGAATCCCAGAAAAAAGGTTCCGGAGATTTGAAAAAGCTTGCAAATGCATTCAAATGCTTAAAAAACGATTCTTCAGTTCTACGAAACCTTTAAAGGTTATTTCCCTGGGCACACGGGAAGAACCTTCTCCTGCGAAACATTTTTTAAAGTTCCGTACAGCAGAAAAAAGTTTCGTAAAAAAATACGAAACCTTTAAAGTTTCGTATTAAATTCTACTGGCTTAGTACGAAACCATTCGTGTTTAGTAAAAAAACCACTAGAATTTAATACGAAACTTTAAAGGTTTCGTATTTTTTTGCGAAACTTTTTTATGCTGTACGGAACTTAAAAAAAGGTTTCGCAGGAAACGGTTCTTCCCGTGTGCCCAGGGGAAGAATCTTTAAAGGTTTCGTAGAACTGGGTGGGGTGTGGGTGGGTGTGGGTGTGCGGGTATTGGTAGAGAATAGAGTGACCCACACCCACACCCTTACTGGTACTATACTATTCATTTAAAGCGCAAATGAATTTTTAAATGAGCAAACAGAATTAATTACAAATACTTTGATATTAATATTAAACAATTTATTAATTTACTGAGCAGACGATTAGTTAACTGAGCAAACATAATAGTTACTGAATATTAAATATTATATTGATAGTTTAATTTGTTTACTGAAAAATTGCATAGAATACTGAGCATTAATTTTGTTGTCATTATATATTATATATGTAAATCTATATTTTAATCGATAATGAATGTCATGTGGTTCAAAGAAATGTTAATTTTGAGAATAAAGGACGATCATCTCATCTGTGATTTGAATCATAATCTAGATATATTGT
Organism: Rotaria sp. Silwood1; assembly: GCA_905250075.1. Classification (NCBI taxonomy): domain Eukaryota; kingdom Metazoa; phylum Rotifera; class Eurotatoria; order Philodinida; family Philodinidae; genus Rotaria; species Rotaria sp. Silwood1. Next base: position 53,785 of record CAJNOP010000276.1, read on the forward strand.
TTTTCTTAATAATAGCAATAATCTCACGAGATTACATAGAAAAAAACAGGACATTGTCATTCTCTTCTGTTATTCAATTGAATATTGAGTGTATATACGACCTTCTTTCCATCATTCTATAATACAAACCTATTAAATCGTAAGAAAGAGCTAATAGAATGATTCCATACAACACTGTATGATGCTAGAAAGTTATGTTTAAAATGAAAAATCCTTCTTTCACAATGGTTTAAAGAAATATGAAAAGAATGTTTTTCATTTTAAAAGTATTCTTCATCTTTTCAATTCAACTCAAATCAAAAAGAAAAATAAATGAACATTACTTTCTGATCGTATTGGATCTGAAGTTCAAAACATTTTCAATAATTGCACTTGATATATATGATACCAAGTTGTTTTTCATTTCAGTTGTAAACTATTTCTCTTGGAGTCAAACGTTCAGTCTTATAGTTTTTAACAAAACAAGATTATTCCAAAATATCCGAGTACAAAAATAATATCTTGAATTTGATTCCATTTTTAATTTATTAAGTCAAACAATATGAAAATATTTCGTCTTTTGTATTAATTATCTTATCATTGATATTCTATCTAAGAGAATTCATTTAACTAAATAAAATCAATGATAAATTTTAATTCAATGAGATCTTTGATAATTTATGAATTGGACTTCAAATGTCTAGATTAATATATTTTATTTTGTATTAAATGTATTCACCGAGTGATAAAAAATTGCAATGAATCATTATTTTGTTTTATATTCTACACATAATAATATGTGTTATAAGAAACATACTACATAAGAAATATTTTGTTTGACAAGAGAATAATAAGCTGATCGATAGACCGTTAAGAAATTCTAACGAAAAATATTAGACAGAATGAAAACTAAGATTATCTATTCGGTAGTCAAATAGATTGAACTAATTCAGAGTGAATTAAGAAACACAATTAACGTTTTTTATTTAACAATACAAATTCTATTGGTTAGTTCGCTTTGAATTAGTTTTGTCTGTTTGTTACCTTCATTATAGAACAACATGACGACATCGATATTGATTCTTCATTGTTCTTACAGACACGGCAATGAGAAATATATATATAAATATAGATTGACATGAATACATTGAATGAGTTAGACATGAACAATTTAAATAATAATCATCTCAATATACTTGATTTACCCAATGGAAATTTTATTTATCATTTTTCAAAAACTCAATATGGTTGATGTTCTTCATTCATTTGTGGATGTTAATCAACGATTTAATCAATTAGCATTTGATTCTCTTTATATTCATGATCTTAATATGACTACTATTATGGACATCAGTTCATTGTACGATCAAACTTCTTTAATAGATCCTAAAGTTCTTTCAAGAATTTGTGAAAAAATCTTACCTCAAATTCATGATCAAATATATAAACTTACTGTTGAAGAATATTCAATCAATCAAATTCTTCTTGCTTCGAATTATCCTAAAATATATTCATTATCACTTGTAAATTTTCAAGAAGTAATATTTTATCAATATTTAATGGGTATAATATTTAATTTTGTTCATTAGAATTCAAAATATGAATTAATATTAATTGTCTTTATTTATTTTTTTAAATTAAAGATAATTTAATTCTTCGTAATCTTATCAAACAAATAACACATCTTAATATTGATATTAAAGAGACAACAGAACATTGTTCGGAAATTGGTTCAAAAATTTTTGCATTAATCTTATCTTTATGTAAAAAATTAATTGTTTTGAATTTTTGTTATATGTTTCCTACACGAAATTATTCACCTTCAATTAAAAATCAATGTCTTAACTTTAGTTGATTGTCTTTATTTACTTGATGGACCGCTCATTTGTTTATCAACATTAATTATTAATGTATCATCTACTTTTTGTCCATTACAATACATAAATCCAACAGTAAGTATTATTTCAATGATCATATTTAGAGAAAAAAAAGAAACACCTAAATCAATAAGTAAATAAATATTCTTAATTTTATTTTCTTTATAGAAAAAGCTTCCCAAATTGAAGTATTTTTTTGTTTACCTCATGTAATCACACAAAGAATTATGATGATATAATTGTTCCATTACTTTGTCGAATGATAAATCTTGAAGAATTGAAATTATATTTATCAGTAGGAAGATCTGATTCGACTTATATTGATGGTATTCAATTATATGATCAATTTCTTATTTGTATGACACAATTAAAGAAGTTTACATTTAGCATTAAAACAATGGTCTTGTTTAGGACGGCTAAAGTTGAACTTCAATCGAATGAAGATATTCAACGTAGTTTCATTGGAAGAGGATATCAACAAGTAGCATCATATGTACATCCTAAAGCATTTTCATGCGATGGCAAATGCCATATCTATTCACTTCCGTATGACTTCGAATATTTTTTTTTATCTCGACAATTCTTTTCAAGGTGGTATGTTTCATAAAGTTCGACAATTGAAAATGAGTGATGCAATTCCTTTTGAAGATAATTTATTTAAACTCATCTCTCAAAACTTTCCTTTTCTCGAATTTTTATATATATCTAATGATTATCCACAAAAACATAACCAACATTCATCAACATCAATCATATTTCCTTATCTTAAATTTCTTGATCTAAAATGGGCACATATTGATTATGCTGAACTATTTCTTTTGAAAAAAAATATGCATTTATCTCGTTTATCAAATCTCTTCATGAAATATGAATCACTCATAACGATAACAAACAATTTTACTAATGATGCAACACAATTTAATTTTGGAAAGTTGAAAAGTCTTGATGTATGTCAATCATTTGTTCGTTCAGAAAATTTTCATAAATATTTTCCTTTGTTATAAATTGTTTCAATAAAAGAAAATATATATGGAGAAAATTAAATATTTTTCATTTATTCTATACAGCAACAAACTACACAAGGATAGTTAGATGATATTCGAGTTTCACTTCACTTTGAAATGTGATACGAAGCGGTTCAAAGATGTATTAACAAGAAATTGTATGAAACGAATAGTCATATTTACGATTGAATACGAAACATTTTATTCCGAACAGTATCTCTATTTTATTTCATTAAGCTCTTTTTCGTATCAATGTAGTAACAAAATATTAGATATCGATCGGAAAGTCGAACTAGAAAATAAAGTAGATATTATGATATACATTACTATGAGAACTTTATCACCAAATATCAACTCATTTCTAAAGAGCATTATCGATTGATCATTTTAATCAGAGTCCACTCGATTTATGATTGATGTCAGAAACGATAAAAAAGGCTTGTCAGCCTAGTATCGTGTCCATTCAGCGAAAAAAATTTGAGCGAAAGGCTTTTCAGCAAAAAAAAACAGTCAAAATCAGTATAGAGAAAGCACATTTCAACAAAGATGCATAGTAGCGAAAAACATAATAGAGAAGAAACAAATTCGCGAATGTGCAAAATAGCGGAAAAAGAGGATGTGAGTGTGCCGGTGTGGGAGCGGGTGAAGAGAAGTCTTACATCTATACCCGAAGTATTTTCATAGGAGCATTGAAAGTAACTAAAAACAAAAATCATCGATTGAACCATTTTAGTCTCGAATGGTAGAAATATGCACATACGTTGATATATTTTTTTATCGTCTACAAATAAAAAGGGGAGACATTTGTCTCTTTAAAAGACAACAGACGATAGCTTCAGCAAGATAAAAGATGACACTTGTAACACCGCTGTTGTGAGTCCAGGTGGACTCATAACGGCGTTTTTTCTCTTTTAGACCTATCAACAGTTTCTGATAAGCATATTATGCATTAACACAAGACTAGAGATTAGGGAGGAAGACCATCTGGGTGAGTATGGGTGTGGGTGTGGAGCAAAGGGGAACACCCACACCCACACCCTCAAAACAATCAAAAGGTTCAATAAAATCATTAACATGTCCTCATTGTAAACAAACTATTTATATTTCATATTAGTTTATTGTGCTTCATTTTTTGGTCCATTTCATTATTAAAAATTTATTTATCTGCTTATAAAAACAATAACGATATATTTTTACATTCATCTTTTTTTTTTCTGTATCATATATTTACATTAATAATAAAGATACAATAAGTCATTCTCACAGGAATATGCGTACAGTTCTTCTATTCCATAAAAATTTGAATTATTATTTAAAAAAAAAAACCAATTTTCTCATTCACATTTTTCTTTTCTACAGACATCATTATCATCATCTGGAGATGATAGAAAACAAATAGCAAATTCAGATGTCATATTTCTCTAACAACATTAAATGATCTTTATCAAATTCAACCGTAAGTTTATTAAATAATCAAAACAAAAAGAAGAAAAATGAGATTGTTCATTCTTAGAAATTATTATCCATCTTCAATAGGATTCGTTATCCTCCTGATAATATACATCATTATCCAACATATTCTTCAGCTCTATCAATATATCATCATCCACCTCCATCACTTCATCCAATTCCTTATATTTCAATAAATGGAATAATATATTCAGTTTTCATCTTCATATAACTGCACCATTTACGTCAACATTTATTGCATATCATGAAACAGCTACACAACCAATATCAAAATCTCCTTCGAAAAATGAATCTTATACAAAACAACGTTATTTTCAACGACTGTAAAAATTATTTTTCTATTTTTTTTTTGTTTTGGATTATATGAGATCGATTTTGAATTTTAGTCAAAAATCATTGGTTCGTCATCGTTCACGTTCTTCATTTTATTCAAGCAGGTCAGTTAATCTAAAGTTTCTGTTTCGTGAGAACGTAGGTTTTTTTTGTTGTTGTAGTAATTCTCCTAGTTCATCTCGTAATCGAAGTCGTAGTCATCGACAAGTAAAATCTCCAAGTCGATATAATTGTTCACAACGATATTCATCATTCTATCAAAATCGTTGACGATCCATTAAAATTAAAGAAAAATATTCATCAAAATATCTAAAGTAAAATAAAATTTAAAAAAACAATAATCTTTTGTAATCAAATTCTTAAATAGATCTCAACCTCGTTCATCTTATAAAGAAGAATGATGTCGTTCACTTCGTTCTTTTTCTACTATTCAATAATCTACACAATGTACACTTGTGTATATGTATGAATCTTCACATTCATCGTTAGAAAAAAATCGGATTTATTCACTATAAATATTTTTTTTGTATTTTAGTCACTATCATCGTCATTCATTTGGAAATGATGAACTTATAAAAAAAAACAAGGATCGCAATCTGAATCAACTTTTTCTTCTTGAGTAATTGAACCAACAACTTTCATTAAAAATTAAAACAGTGGTCGAAGAAATAACTGAAAAAGTTCAAAAAGAAAATGTCTAAGAATGGAAAAAAAAACATTTTAAGAAAGATCGTCATTCAAATTCAAAAAACAATAAAAAAAAGATCTTCAAAGTAAAGATAAAGAAAAAAATCAGTAATCGATATACCCACATCTATTATTGAAGTTCAATCATAACATTAACATTTGTTTTTTTTTATGTATTTATTTTTTTCTGTCCTTTTTATTAGTTTTTTGTCTTCGGCAGAAAAATAAAATTTTATTGAGGAAATTTTAATTCAACTTAGTTGTTTTTTTTTTATTCATTTTTGAAATCCCAATAACATAGACTATTAAGATGCAAAACTGTACAATTTCTTCACGTAAACAATAAACAGAAGCAAAAGATTGTTTTTATAAAGATTAAATATGATTAATATCGATTGTTGATTAGGTTTTCATTATCAACGTTTCTTAAATTATTAAATAATATTCTTGAAATTTTCAATTGTATTTTAATTTTTGTTGAATTGAATTTTCATATTATTTCAAACTTCTTTTGTCTTTTGATCAAATGAAATATAACGAAAGGGTTACGTATTAATTGCGACCAAAACTGAAGTCAATTAGTTGAATGTCTATCATTTACCACAAATCGTGGTACCCTAAATCTATCCCTAAATTCAATCCACATTTGTGGATAATGAAATTGGTAAAATCAAAAGTGGTGACCAATTAGAGATTTTGTTTTAGAGATTTTTTTAAACATATAAGGCATCATGTTTAGAAATGTAACAGGTTTCAATCAAGGAATGAAACCGTTCGATTATCCAGTTCTTTATGAAAAACTTGGAACTGGTCACCAGTTCTTTTGATAAGAACTAGTATCATTAAACACCTCATATTATTATTTCTGACTCATTAGACTCTATTTTCGACAAAAAGAATGAATTCCTGAATCCAGATTTAATAAAACGACTGATTAATAGAACGAGAACCTGTCATAAGCCTAATAATAATTCCATACGATTCTAACAATCATTCTATAAGGTGTACACGTTTTAGTCAGCCATCAAATATTATATAATATACTTTTAATTCTAACTAAGTAATAAGAACATAAATATAATATCATATTGTAATCTGTTTTATTTCAAGATAGTAAAGTTTAGGTATTTTTTGCTGCACCTAGTATCATCATATGATATTATCGTCAACAGAATACCTCTTACTCATTAGTTATACAACACTTTTGAGTTTGCGTGCATATCGCTTGTCCGTCTGATTGATATCTTTATAACGAGTGGAATGAATGAAAGCTTTTGGGCAACCTATTGCATATTACGATAGTACATAAAATGCAAGGCTGTGATCAGTAGAATGGTGATTTCGGGTGACACTTTATATTGACTTTTTAAAACTGAATACTGGTTGATTTACGATATGAAGAGTTCGCATACCATAGGTTACATATCAAAAGATAAGGGCAGAGATGGGCGAGTCAAGTCAAAAATGACTTAAGTCAAACTCATTTTTGACTTGCTTGACTTGACTTGAAATTATTTTTTAATGACTTGCGACTTGACTTTGACTTGACTTGAAAATTTTTTTTAATGACTTGCGACTTGACGTGACTTGACTTTGATTTTTCATTTTTTGACTTGACTTGACTTGTGACTAGACAAAAAAATACAAGTCAAGTCAGCTATTCTTTGCAACTTCAATGCATATTAGATTCTCGTCAGGTTATATTTGGCCTAGGCGTATAAAATAAGGTTCCAAACAGACTAGACGAATAAACAATGAATTTTTAATTCATTGTTTATTCGTCTAGTCTGTTTGGTCTTACAAAAGACACTGTCTGACATCGACATTCGCGAGTATATAAGCAATTATACGGCAGAGTGTACATCACACGTGACCTATTGTATTAAACTGGTTAGATCAATTACAACTTGTATTACAACTGAATATGAGTGATTTAATTTCACAATTTGATAGTCATCTTTCACATGATTCTCCAGATGTGTGTGTATTATCAACTGTTCCAATACCTTCCTGTACATTGGCTGATTCAACTGAAACAACGTCAGAAACTACTGATAGTATTCCAAAAACAATACGAAATAAATTTTATGTAAATATAAAAATTCATGTTAATGACTTGTGACTTGACTTGACGTGACTTGGTTTAGAACACAGACTTGACTTGACTTGACTTGCAATGCCATATCCCAAATTGATGACTTGACTTGACTTGACTTGAAAATATTTTTTTTTCGAGCAATGACTTGACTTGACTTGACTCTCTTTGACAAATGACTTGACTTGACTCTCTTTGACAAATGACTTGACTTGACTCTCTTTGACAAATGACTTGACTTGACTTGAATCAAAAAAATAGCTGACTCGCCCATCTCTGGATAAGGGCATTAAGTTTTGGCACTATATGACTGACAGCATTGTTTGTGTTGTAAAGAATGATTCTTATGCTAGCCGAACAAGCAGTATTTAGTTTTACGCTTTAAGTTGATAGAAAACTGCAATAATTTTTTACTTGATCTACATGTACAAAACAATTCGCAAACTCTTTGTGTACTTCTTGATGGCTGAAACTATTATAACATTAGAAGATGTACATAGGCCAACTGTCGGAACAAGAACTTCTCTTGCTAAATGCCAAGACATGTTTCATTAAAATCCAGAATACATTCTGGTCACCAGATGTATTGCAACATCCTTCGTAAGTTCGAAAAATTGATCCTAGATGATTGGATACGGTCGGCGAAGTAGGATGACGTTAAAATACCATATGTCTGGTATTTTGTATGTCAGGAACAAAAACTCTAAATTATAAAATCCCTACTTGGTTACCAGTTTTAACTTTTTCGATTTCATTATCCACAAATGTGGATTGAATTTAGGGATAGATTTAGGGTAACACGATTTGTGGTCAATGATAACCTACCAAATTAAATACATAGGTTCTCTTGTTAATGATTCGTACACTTTTAGATATTTTATCATACTTATTGAATACTTAGAACAGAACAAAGAGAGGTAGAAACGATAGACTAGATAGAAGACAAAAACCAAGGTACAAACACCTAACAACTATTATTCGATCCTTTTAAATAATACATCATATCTGTTCCTATTAAAAATAACACCAAGAAAACATAAGCAACTTAAGTTCTAACCAATTACAAGTGGATATTTCATTTTATACAATATCACGAGTCTCCAAGTTTCAAATAATGTTTTTTTCCCTTTTTTTATCGGTGCGATTCATGCCTATCCAAAAATATTTCAACATATCATTTATAGGTAATCATATTTTATTGTCACTATAATAATTCATAAATTCGTGCGATTTCTAAAAAAGTGGACTTCATTTTTGTGAATAACTCATTGAGCTGTATCGAGTTATATCGATCAGAAATCAGTACAAAATCATGAACAGTTGATTTCGATATTCATATCATTAACTAATAGATACAGCTTGCTCTACACAGGTAGTAAGAATTTTAGTTAAAAGATTAACATATGATTTCATTTTCTTTGTAAAATCGAGAAAGATTTCTATCTCAGATTTTTTGTGTCATTGTGTTGCTTTTCTTTCATATAATATTGGATTTGCAGTGTTTGTATATCGATCTAATCTTTTCAATATTGCGTTTCGTTGCTATGGAAAGTAGCTGGGTATTCTATGGACACTTTCAGGCATTTTATGCGTATTCTACGATTGGTTTAATCAATGAAAAAGAAAATATCGATGAAATATTCAACGAGCTTTCATCATATAAGCTTATCGATTCCATTTTATATTGAGCAAATGATTTTCTCAAAAACAATCAATCATCTAAAGATGTCAGTAATGACTAAAATACGTATAGTTGTACAGTTTGTTGGACGCTAATACCATCACAACATGAACAATAATGGCTATCATAATTTCTTTTCTTAGCTGTCAATTGAAGAGTAACAAAGTATAAGAAAAAAGCGAGAGTTTTGTGTAAGATACCGTTCTGTTTCATCGACAGATTTTTTTTTTTTCGTTTCGTTCACAACTTTTTCTTCCTTTGATAGAACACCATATAATAATTGAGCGTTTGATTGACTAGTTTAACCTGAATTAATTAACTGCATAATGAATATTAATTTTTTTTTTTTTAGAAAATGATAGGACAATGTAGAAATCACTACTAATAATAATTTCGAATACAATTGCATATCGAACAAAGTTTTGTTAATGTGATACAATCCTAAGTTTTTTTTGTTTTTTTTTTAACTCGATGTCTTAATACAAAAAAAAAACCATTTAGGAAAACAGTTGTTTTTTTGTCTATGCTCGAATTTATTTTCATAAATAGCCGATAGACTTCGAACATTAATGTCTTCATTAAGTTGGAATAGAGTACGTCATCGATCGCATTCTTGTCGAGAAAAAACTACTCGTAAGTATTTATAACCTGTAGCCATAGAGTTTTTTTTAATTCTATCAATGTTACTAAGGAGCACCCCGTGAATTACATCGTCAAGCTATCGAACGTATTCAGCGTCGTTTCGAACAAGAATTAAATAGAAGTCAACGGGATTTACAATGGGCAATAAATCAACGAAATGATTCTTCATTAGCAAGAGAATATATTGAAAATCTTCGACTTAAACTTAAAAATGATTATAATCAACTTGTTCAAGTAGGTGAGCATTGATATTTATCAAAGACAAAAGAAGTATATCAATGAATTTTATTTTTTTGTAATTTTATAGGAACAAATTGAAGAAATTGAAAAATATATGAATCAACGTTATAATGAAGAACGTCGATTATATAAACGAAAACTTCGAGTAAAAATATAAATAAAAATTTATTCTTTTGAATTTATTTGTCATTAAAAAAAAAAATTATAGAAAAAACATATTGAAAATGAAAAATTTCATGTTGAAGCAATTAATCAAGTTGTTCGTGAACAAGATACTATTTGTGAAGAAAAATTAGCTGCTCAAAGAAGGTTTGAAATTTATATAATTATAATTAGTTTTGTTTATCTTTATTAATTATTTCAATTATAATACTAGTCTTTATAATCGTCTTCTTGATGAACAAGCAGGACGTTTACGTGCTGAACAAAATCTTCAATCATTTGATTCTCTTAATATAGATCAATTAAAAGATCGATTAACACGTGTAGAACATTCAAATTATGAATTAAGACAAGTTATTCATAAATTAATTACTAATCAAAAACCGATATATAGAAGTGCAGTTTATATACCGAATTTTATTTAATATATTTTTCTTTTTTTATTAATTAGTTTCACCGATTCTTTTTTTTTTTTTTGTCTATTTTTGTTTTGGTATTTTAGATTATGTCTATTTCATCGTCGTCGATTATTAAAAGCAAAAAAAAAGTTGTAAGTAAATGAAACGAAAAAGAAATTGAATTACAAGAAACTATTTTTATTTTCTTCATAGAAAAGTCAATTTACAAAATCAAATCAAATTGAGAATATTAAACCAATTGAAGTTAAATGTTTTCTAGATGAAAATAAAATATCTATTGAAACGTATAGATAATTTTTTTTTTTTTTTTTTGTTTATAAAAATAAAATTTTATTTATAGTGAAAAGCAACAAGCAGATATTACTGCAACAATGATGACAATTGTACCTCAAGTAAAACGTTTAACAAAAAATGTTCCATCAAAAAAACAAACTATTACTAAAGTAACTGATATGATTGTAACAAAACCAATTCGACATTTAGCAATATTACCATCAACAAAAGAACAAATGAAAAAAGAACTTACAAAACATGTTACTAATCTATCAGGTAGAATTTCTTAAAAATTATTTCTTTTTGGTTTTGTTTTATTATTGGTTTGTAGAAACATTTACAATGTATGATGGTCCGACAACAACACCAATTGTTGGTCGTTCAATTGATGATACAATCACAATGAAGTATGAGTTTAGACTTATGAAGAAAAACTGAGTGTTCGGACAATTTATCGTACATCAATATTCACGACGAATTGTTCGATCACTAGGAATATTTTATTGGAACTATGAAAGAATACTTAATAAAGTTAAAAACATGTTTAGAATAGTTCGGATATTGATGAATTTCCTCTATTAAAATTTCGTGCTATGTATCATCGTTTTATAGAATTTTCCGATAAAAAAAAACTCATGCATAACTAAATTGTGATATTAAACAGTGTTCAACAGTTGATATTATAGTTTACAGTCAAAGACAAAAGTTTAAACGAAAATATATTTTTGATTTTTTCTATAATAACAAGCATATAACTGAAATTCAAATAGTGATTCGGATAGACAATAAAGAGCTCTATCAAATGCATCCTATACCAGAATTACATAGATGATTTAAGGTAGCAAGATTTCTAGAAAACCCAAAACCGTATTTTTCAGGTCTCAGAAGACTTTGCAAATAATTCGTTTCTAACAGTACCAACTTAAAGAACACAAAATTCTGAAGAAAATGAAGGGTCGTTGCCTTTCCTTTCAAAATTTATAATCATTACAAAAACTGAAAAAAAAAAGTGAAATTTATCAACAAGCCGCTAAAAATCGTATTTTTTCGATTTTTGTGATACTTATAAATTTTGAAAGGAAAGGCGGCGACCCTTCATTTTCTTCAGAATTTTGTGTTCTTTAAGTTGGTATTGTTAGAAGCGAATTATTGCAAAGTCTTCTGAGACCTGAAAAATACAGTTTTGGGTTTTCTAGAAACCTTGCTATCTTAAATCATCTATGTAATTCTGATATAGGATGCATTTGATAGAGCTCTTCATTGCCGATCCGAATCACTATTTGGATTTCAGTTAGATGTTTGTTATTATAGAACAAAATCAAAAATATATTTTCGTTTAAACTTTTGTCTTTGACTGTCGATAGATGAATACATGTTATATGTTTTTATTGTAGTAATCAAAATCAAATACCGATTTCAAAGTCTGTGAATATGATTGATATTTGTTCTTTAGTTTGAAATCCTTTTTATTATTTTTATAGTTGTCAGATACCAATAAATATCGATCTTACAACAGATAATACAACAATATCAAGTGTTTGCGAACTTGTTGATCAAACAAAACTGGTATGAAATATTGATGTTCATAGAATGACTTTTTCACATTCTGCCTTGCCCTGCTTGTTACACTGGAACAAAATACTCTAATGACCTGTCATATTGTCTTGATTATAATTTTCAATCAACTTTAAAAGCAAAAACATTTCTTTACTATGTCATAAAATATTGTTTTATTTAAACTCATTATACAATAATGCTAACTAATAGTTTAACACATAACATGTATGAGTATTAATCAAAGAAGTAAATTAAATTCATAAATATAACTATAGAGCTTAATTTAAAAAAAACGAACAATAAAAAAGTTTAAAATAATTATCATGTACAAGAAATAATATTAAACAGATATCTTATTTAAGAAATATTGAAGATGAAAACTTTAAATGAAGAGTAGATTGACGTCAATGTTTAATTTTGTTATAAGGTATGACTAAATCCTAGAATAGAAAACTAGATGAGAGTCTTACAGGTTGTTTTAAATAAAAATCTTTTTCATAATAATTGTATACTAGAAAATATTTAGGATACTTGTTTTATTTTATTTCAAAATATGATTCATTGTTGATTTGTATCAGAATTTTGATACAAAAAAAAAAAACCAAAAAACTTTCAACTCTATTATTCGATTTCCTATAGTCGATGACAAAATTTTATTACATACATGAAGATGTACTAATCTGATTCATGTTGTACTATAGATAGTAAGAGAAGCCAACTATATGATGTAGAATTGAAGAAGATTCCCTCTGTCTATATAGATTTTTCATAATTAAAATAAGGTTTGGTATTTTCTAGTATTTCTCAACAAGATTTCACTAGGAATAAATTATTTTAATTGTAAAAACAGACAGAGTTCTCTTCAATACTATATCATATATTTGACAACTCTTACTATTAGTGGCGAAACCAGGATTTTAACGGTGGAGGGGCTTAGCCCCACCTGGCCACCCCCCTGGTTACGCCACTACTTACTATCTATGTCATCAATTGAAAATAAGATCAATACATCTTTTTTTCTGATGAGTCATTCTTCAACAGCATTCCTTTTATTCTCTTATTCGAAATCAGTTAGAATACAATTTTTTTATCTTAGAAAATTTCATCACTTTTTTTATGAAATATTTCATTTCTAGCAACAGAAACCACATTCATTAATTGGTCGTTATCAATTGTCTAATGTAGATACATCATCAAAATCTAATCCTTCTGTTCATCTAGCTACTGTATATTATGATGAAAATCAACCAACAGAAATAACTAATAAACAAATTCTTATTCAACAATTTTATACACAATTAGAAAAAATGAAAGCAACATTTGATACAGAACAATCTCATCAAATAACTACAAATACATTTACTTTTGATAATGGTCAAGTAAGACAAACATCAGCTATGAATCAATTAAAAGAAAAGACTATAGTAACACATGTATCAAGTGCAAATATTCAACATAATAATATGAAACCTCCAATACCGAAAGTATGAATTTTTGTTGACTAAAGTATTCAAATGAAATCAAACCATTTGTTAAATTTGAAGAAAAAAAAAAGAAAAGACCAATGCCTAGATTGAAGTTAATTTCAGAAAATATCAATCAAATTAATGATGTCTTTTTGTTCGATATGGTCTAAAGAAAATTTTATCATTATAATTGCTCTCATTGAAATTAGTTTTGTCTAATGAATATTAACAATTTGTATTCAAAAATTATCATCTCACTAAATAATATATTATATAATTTCAAATATATTTTTATCTCTATACAAAAAAAGATAAATTTTATATAGAAAATAGTTCGTCAAACAGCAACAGTATTTCGTTAAAAAAAAACGAAGAATAAATGTAAAACATATTTGTTAACTACATTCCTTTTGCTGGTTGAAAAAAAAGGAACTACAACATGTGTCTCTATTTATTATCATTGAGTACACACACACACAAGTCTATATGTAGGTAGATGATAAAACCTTTTCTTTTTTTCCTTTCTTCCTTGGTGCATACATTACGCAGATAATATATCCTCATTCCATCAACATAATATGTCTTTTTTTTTCTTGAGTGCTTTCGCACAGTGCATCTAAGCTCATCAACATTCATGTTGCTTTTATTAAAAAAAATAACCGAGCAGAAAAAAAAAGAAAGAAAGCGACATTTTTTCTTTACTAACGTTTCTCTTTAATTATAGAGGCAAACAACGACAAAAAATTCATCTACTCGAGTCCAATCCGCACCAATTACAATGGCAACACAATCAAATAAAGATAGAAATTATCAACGAACATCATCATGTAAACAACGACGTAATGAAAAAATATCTATTCAAGAAAAACAAACTTTTCATATTAAAGAAAAACCAAAACGACAAATAGAAAGTGCACCACCAAATCGTATTGATATTCATGGACCTGAAGTAACATTATTACCAAATGATGAACAAGAATGTCGACAAATGTATGATAAACTTCAACGTTTACAACCCGATGGTGTTTGTGTTGATCTTAATACATTACGTCGAGCACTTTATCCACCTGTTGGAACTACAACATATTCATCAAATCTTAATAATCATGATCAAACATCATCAGCATTTAAATCATATCGTCAACGGTAAAATTTCTTGTTTTTATAAAATTTTTTTTTAATAATTTTTTTTTTTTTATTTAGTACTGAAGAAATGCCACAATCATGGATGAAAATTGATGATAAATATGTAAGCACATATGTATCAAAACAACAAAATAAACCTCAAATAAAATCGGACGAATCTAATCTTATAATTGCATCAGATAATACAAATATTGATCGTATTGCTGATCAAGTTAAAAAACATGCCGCAATTAATTATAGTTATTATACACGAACTAAATGAAAATAATTTGATTTCTTTTTTTTTTCTTGTTATGCATTTTTTTCTTTATAAAATAAAAGACTAGATGGCACAAGGATAGAACCCATCGTGTGCAATTTAGTGTATAATTGTTTGAAATCTTAAAGTTGAACTTTGTAATATAATTTTCAAAGAATTATCGGCAAGAAAATAAATGGAAAACACAATATTATTTTTCTTTGTAGGGCATATAACGATTGAGAAAATTTCTCGCAGCAATGTTTTTTCTAAAGTATTCTTTTATATGAGTAAGGATTGATGTGAGCGGTTTTTAAAAACAAGAGTGTATTGTGTTGCATGTATTTCTTATAATTATAATATTAGAATATAATGTAATAATGTTTAAGATGCTGGAAATACTAAATTACAGTAAAAGTTTTTTTTCTCTTTATGTATGGTTAGATAGATAGTGTTGAGATAAGAAAAAATTTGCAGCTGCTTTCCAAATGACCTGTTTCTTTCTGAAAAATAGGTCAATTTTCGATAACTGACAATTTTTCACACATTTCATTTCGTTTGAATTTCAAAATTGAATCTTGGAAACCAGGGGCGGCGTGATGAGGTCAGAACAGGGGGGAGCGTTATCCAAAAATCGGAGAAAGTAGCCTAAAATTTTTGTCAAAATTTATAAAATTTGTCCGATTATACTTTTCCAAAATCGGAGAAAACTCTTTAATAATCTCTCTACATTAGGAGAAAATTGGAACCAGAATTCTCAAAGCAGGCTGGGTACCTCCCCCAACCCCCTTGCTCGCGCCGCACCTCTTGAAAACTCATTTTATGAACGAGTTTTCAAGATTGAGTTTTTCATGCTAAATTAAAAATAGACAGTTGAGAAATTAAAAGGAAATGAAATGATGGAAAATTTGTCGTTTATCGAGAAACAAGCGATCTGAAAAAAAACTGAAAATTTCTCCTAAATAATCATTCCTAAAAATTGAAAATGTAATATTCTTGATCAAGTTCATCACACTCAGTCTAATCATACAACAAGGAAAGAAACAAAAGAAAACGATCTACTATAATTTCACATTTCCAATATCTTCTCAGCACTGATGAAAATGAAGATTAAATTTGGTGTCTAAACAGTATAGTCGATAATATATGATGTATAATCGTTGCTACATTGGATTGTTTAATCCTTTGAAGGCGGACTTTTTCTTTATAAAAGCAATAAAATCGTAGTGTCAGAATCAGTTCTAACTTGAAACGTATTAACTATCATAATTGTTATATTGATTCTTATTGCAAACATACAAATAGAGAATTTTGAGATCGGAAAAGAAACAAAACACTCAAAGAATCTACATGAATAAAGCCAAAGATTTTCATTTCTACTGGAATTTTCAAACCGTATATATACGGGCTTCGCCCTCAGAGGGTTAATAACATATTAACTGACTTTCGTTTTTTGTTGATTTTTCTCTTCATATTGAAATCATCAAAACATATATGAAACATACAATAAAATTTTGTTAAATAAACAAAAGTAATCGAAATCAATGTGTAAACTAAAGAAAATTGATGCAGAACTCTTAAATGCCTTCAAAAAACAAAAAGGAAAATTAATTCACTTGATTTTCATTTCTAATTAACAGTAAATGCAATAGAACACTCAAGAAAAACTGAAAGGTGAAACTGACAAGTATCGTTCATTGTTTGTTGATTATTTCTTTTTTTTTGTGAACTCTTCTTTAAATTCATGATTTTAGCTTTCGTCATGTTATAAATCTTTTTTCTAAGAGAATATTAAAAATATTAATTCTCATATTTCAAACTCAACTAATTAGTAATGTCAACTATGACAAAACTACAAGGTTAAAATGTTCGATATGTATGAGTTATGCTAAAAAAATAAATATGATGGGAATCCAAATAAATGATTCATTTTGCTCAAATATACTTACAAAACTCTTTTCTTTTTTTTCATTTTATTAGCTTCTATTTGATTACACATTGAATATGTTTTACGTAAATTGTTTTTATTACCTAAGCGTAAAATCGTGACTTGTAGTCCCACAAAAGAAGGAACTTTTTTTCTTTATATATTACATGTAAAAAACTGCATACACAATAAAACTTTTTTTCTATTTGTTTTACTTAACACAAAAAACTAGACAATCTTTTAACACGTAAGTAAAAATACTTAATGATTAATAAAAAGTAATAGAAATTATTTGATATATTAGATCATGATTCGATTAATGATTTGTATTTCAATTTTTTCCTTTACTTTGATGCATGTTTATGGTAATGGAAATAAACGAATATTTATTCCATCAAAATTTTTTCAGCAAATATGGTCAAAAGATCTCGAATATCCGATTGATCATTCAGTATGTAAAATGATTATTTCAAAGCAAAAACAATAGGAAATTTAATAATTGTTTTAGGATCAATCTGATATTTCATCGACCGTTGAAGAAAAACCTATGGATATAGATCGGCCAAAAAGAAGTAAAATTATCCAAAAATGTAAAATTTAAATAAAAAATAATATATATTTATTTAGATTGTCTTGCATTTGCTCTTAAAAAACAACACCGATCTTCTAAATGGATGTGTTGGTAATAAATAAAATTATTCAATATTTATTTAAATGTTGCGCATTTTTAAAATAAATAGAGAACAATATTTCTTTTTTTTTCATTAACTCTGTGTTTTATTTCTCTAAAAGCAAAATTTTCAAAACATGCATTCAATACATTTAAGAAATTTGTCAAGATTTATTTTCAAATGTTTTTTTTTAAAGTTAAAAATACGTTATTTTATAATAGTAGGCAGATAGGATCAAATTATCTATTTATTTATATTTAATATTATTAAATAAGTCAAAAAAGTACAATTATATTGATTGCATAGGATGTATGAAAAGTTTATTTTTTTTTGTTTGTCTGAAGGTTCTAACAACTGTAATTTCATTGCAATTATTCTAATCTAATATTTAAATATATTTAGGATCATGTACAAAATTTTAGACTATTGAGACAACATTTTCCACATTCATTTAAAATTATTATGAGAACATTTTCAATGTATGCTTTTTTTTACACGACTATTACTGAAGTGTCTTAATTTACAAGAAAAACGGTACCCATTTAATATTCGGGTAAGAAAATTTAACACCTTCAGATCGTTTATTAATCAGTTTGTTTCATTAGTTTCAACGGATTACTTTATAGCATTTGAGAATGTAACCTATTTGGATGGTTCTCCAACTAATATAATTGGAGAAACTATTAATTTTGTTTTCACAATAATTGAAACTGATTTTCATTTGTACATAGAGCATAATTTACTTTAGTAGTTATGTTAATTATACTTGTCTGAGTAATTGTATTTGATAAATGTATTATCAATTCATTGATGATTTGAAAGAAATTTTATATTCGATCGGGTTGTACTTGAATTCATCAGCATTTAAAGTTCATCGAAACAAGACGTCCGACAAATACAATGTACCAATCGGGCTTATCAATAGTTGTCTAGCATAAATTTTTATAATTATATTAGCAGAGAAATAATAAATTCGATTTTTAAGGTCTGATTTTCTATAGAATATCATATGAAATTGTATTTAAATCTAGCATATTCAAAACTTATATTGTTTCTGTCTGCTTGGAAACTTCAAATATTATCTACATGGAATGAAATTCAGCATTGTCAATGCAACACTCAAAAATAACTTCGTTTAATTAAATGTACTGGTACATTGTTCATAAATAACAACACACTAGGAACCAACTGTCGAATAGTTATTCTAAAAAGGCTAACGAAAGATTGTTTCCAGCGTCCAATGTATTTATAATGAAAACTTGGTAAATGTTACTTTGATCAAATGATAATTCACTTAAATGAAAATTTTCTACGAAGAAAATATTCATATACATTCAGTCAAAATAATTAAAAACATGTTTTAATTTAAAATATTTGCTTGAATCAAGTGAAGTATATCGTTTATTACGCAGTATCAAAATAGAAAAGAAAAATTATAGAAAAAACATCCTGGAAAATTCTATGAGACTAGTGCTCAAAATAGACTAGTCTTTTTTTACATAGGCAAGTTCATCGAGTTTGCTATTTTGATTCGACTTGAAGAAAATTCTGAGGTAGATAAGAAAAACTCCGGATCAGATTCATCCAGCCTAAAGATTTTTGCAATTCAGTCTATGTGAACACCTCTTTGAATCGAGTGACCTATTTCAAGATTCGAATAGGATTTTAGAATGGTAAAAGTGATGATTAAAGTATGCAGTGAGATAAGTGAAAGTGATGCTTTTTGTTAGTGATTGATATTTTTCGATGTAATTATCATTATAATTGAAGTCCGAAAGTAGAGAAAAAATTAAAATTTTCAGCAGAAATAAATACTTTTTCTTTTGAGATATACAATTCTATCTGTAAAACTTCAAATATGCTGTTAAAGAAATTTTCATGATTATCACATATATTTATGAGCATTGTTTATTCTTCAAATTGTTTTTTTTAATTTTTATTTAATAAGAAAGTCTAACTTTCAAATATCTAGCTTAATATATATCAGTAATAAAATTTAATTTTTCGAATGTATTACATTGAAAAATAGATAAAGTGAAAAAGAAAGAAAAGAAATTATGAAAATCATTTATTGTGAATGACGAGCCATTGCAGCCGTTTTAGCTTGTTGAATTAAATGTGAAGTTTCACGATCACCAGTTTGAGAGACTAGTTGTGCAAAATATGATTGTTCATCACTTAACAATTCATAAGGACTTGCAAATTCCATAACTTGACCATGAGATAAAACCAAAATTTTATCACTATCAATGATTGTTCGTAATCTAAAACAAAATTACATAAAATAAAAATGTATTTCAACAAATATTTTCTTTATTTTAAGGTAGTACACTATTTCTATAAGCCTACTAAACAGCTCCGAATTCTGAAAAATTTTTGTTTATTTCGTAGGACTTAAATAATTGTTTGTTTACCTATGAGCAATTGTTAATACAGTACAATTAATAAATTTACGTCGAATAGCTAATTGAATAAGTTCATCAGTTCTATAAATATTAGATTAAAGAAATATATTCATTATTAAATTAAATAAATAACCTATGATCAACATTTGCTGTAGCTTCATCAATAACAAGTATTTTATTTTTTCTAAGAAGTGCTCGTGCTAAACAAATTAATTGTCGTTGACCAACACTAAAATTTGATCCACCTTCAGTTACTTGTTGTTGTAAACCATCAATCATATCAGATTTTAATTGTACCTATAATTAAATTTAAATTAATTATTAACTAAATCATTTATTTATTTTTATTACTTCATCAAGTGCATTCCAAATTTCAATATCAGAATATTCACCAAATGGATCAAGATTAATTCGAAGTGTATCATTGAATAAAACAGGATCCTTTTCAATAGACAAAACAAAAAAAACAAACTAATTCTTTATAAATTTTTATATTGATTAATTACTTGTGGTATAATTGAAATATGTCGTCGAAGATCATATAATAAAATTTGTTGTGTATCAATATTATCAATTAATATTCGACCATCTAATTCTGCCATACGAAATAATGATCCAATAAGTGAACTTTTTCCAGCACCTGTTCGACCAACAATACCAATCTAAAATAAACAGAAAAAAATAGAATTATTGACTGTATAGTTTTTTTTTGTTATACAAAAGTTTTACTTTTTCTTTTGGTTGAATCGAAATATTTAAATTTTTAAGTACCCATGGACTTGTTGATGAATAACGAAATGAAAGATTATCAAAAATAATACCACCTATTGGCCAATGAGATGGTAAACTTTTTAAATTTTTAATATTTGATGATTCTTCAGGTTGTAAATCAATATATTCAATAACACGTTCAGCACTTGTCATCTATATAATAAATAATAATGAAAACATATCAAAACGAGTGATTTTAGCAGATGAAATTTCATAGAAAAGAATTAATCAAATATTTGAGCTATTACTTATGTTAAGTTACACATTAACAATTTATTTGAAGGTATTTGTTGATACTATTTTTCAAATAGTCTTTGATAACAAAAAAATTCGTTACGGCACTCCATATAGTATGAATCCGACGTGCTGTACTCTATATATTTCTCAGATGACTCGTCTATAACATATGTACGATGGAATAGATGGTTAAAGGTCGAAAGACAAAATGTCGAAAAGCAGGACGCAGAAAAGCACATTGCAGAAATAAAAAAATGTCGAAAATCACTTTGTCGAATGAAAGAATGTAGAAAAAAATATGAAAAATGCCGTTGAAAAGACATTCTATCGGCTGACGATGAAAAAACAATTATCTCTTAATTAGATTATTTCTTTTTCTATGAATTTGACTGTTACGTTAAGAGAATCTAACAATAATGATTAGGGTGTGGGTGTGGGTCTTCTTTTAGATGACTCCCACACCAACACCCACACCCTACATTCACAGCCAGACCTACACCAACACCCATACCCTCATTGTTTCGACATTATTTATTTCTGCAATGTGCTTTTCGACATTTTGTCTTTTGACCTTTTACCACTTTACCTGTACGATGTACTAATCACTGAATACAAAAACCAGAAAAAAAAATCTTATATCTTCACGACAGTTATCCTATTGCGCTTAGAAAATTGCATATAAGTGTCAAAGTACGGTTCGACCGGACCCGGATTGTGTGACAGATTCTATTGAGCATCTGAAAAAACGTAGTACTTTATGGTTCGTTCTGATATAGTGATTCATAAGTGATTTTGGGGAATTATTGAATTACATTATTTTGAGACTAAGTTGCTATGTCATATTGTAGTTGCTACAGATTGTTTGGTTGTAGTTCTTCATATTTTTCTAGTTGCTTAGTAATACATTGAGTGTTGTAAATCAAAATGATGAATTTTTGAATCAAAAATACTTTAAACAAAATCGATTATGTGACGAATAGCTCAAATACTTACTGGAATAAAAACTTAATTAACTCTTTCATATAAGTTTTTATAAGCTAAAACTGCTACTTTCGCTATGTCCGAAGTCATAATTAAAATTCTTAAAAAAAAATTTTATTTTCTACCTGCATCATAACATCAACAGTCAGTCGAATAACCCATTGAATAGCACCAACTAATGTAAATGAATAAGCCAAAATTAAACTTAAATCAGAAATAGGTAAACCTATATATATATATATTAAATAAAGATTTAATAAATTAAATAATAATATAATACTTTGATATGTAAGTAAAATTGAAAAAACTAGAAAACCAACAAAAGCTGCTACAACACTTTCTATTCTCAAAGCTGACCAACGAGTCATGGCAAGCATAATACTATATACTCGTGTATGTTCATCAAGACAATGAGAAAATTCTTGTATACATATTTGTTGTGCTCCATAAGAACGAATCATAATTACACCTTGTATTGATGATGATAAATGAGAATAAATTGGTGATCGAGCTAGAAATTAATAAATACTAATAATAAACTACTTTATTAATAAATATATAAGTGTATACTTAAACTTTCAAGTCGTTTAATATCTTGTATAGCTGGTGCAAAAAGTCGACGTACTCGTGCCATAACAAATCCAACTAATGCCATTGAAATAAGTGATAATGGTTGTAGAGATGCAATAAATATAACTGTTGAAGTTATAGCAAAAAATGCCTATTAAAAAAAAAACAAAAGAAAATAATTAAAAATAAAATAGAATTTCATGTTTTTTTTTTTTGTTTTTCATACATCAACAAAATTATATGTAACATCAGATAATTGTTCATCAATAGATGAAATATCTTTTGAAAAACGATTAACAACACGACCTTAAATAGAATTTAGTTTTTTTTTATTTTCATTTGTAGCTAGTCTATTTAATCTTTGAAATATTTGCCTACCAATAGGATTTGAATCAAAGAAAAATACTGGTGCACGAAGTAATGAATTAAACATTTGATTATGAAGTGATCGAGCTGTTATATGACATGAAAGAAAATAAGCCAGAGTTCGTATAAATAATAATATAATACTTAATAAACATAATCCTACAAAAATAAATTTTCATTATTTTTATTTCATCTATTATCATAAATAAAAGTAGCTGTTCGCCTTGAAATACTACTCTTCTTGATGATATTGAACTGATTTTTTTAATAAATATGTGTTGTAACTAATCCTGAGCGCAAACAGTAACTTGCCCATTAAGACAGTGGTGGATCCAGGAACTTTCGAAGGGGGGGGGGGGGAGTGCGGTTACGATAAAAATACGATATTTTGTCGACAAATCGCTAGAAAGTAGCATGAAATCAGTACTAAAGAGGGGTGCGGTCGCCCCACATTCTCTACTGTAGATCCGCCCCTGCATTAAGAATATTTGTTCAATGAATAAAAATACTAATTTTTAAATATGAAACTTCCGTAAGACAATAAGTCTATTCTGCAATTTTTAGAGCGTCAAGACATGAGGGAATCGAATTAATACTACAGCATGGATTCATTATCTATGATCTCTGAAGTTGCATATGAGTTTTAAAAAAGAGTGTGATTGTGGTCTTGTAATCACTCACATCAACACTCATTCCTGAATGGATGAGAGGGCAGATTGATATTTGCAATCAAGATTTATCGTTACATGCATTTACCCAAAATATTAGTTCAATATTATAAATAATAACGGATAATCGAAAAGCTTGTTACATCAGATATTTGTTCATTTTGGATGTATTAATTAGGAGCAGATTTTTGTATTCTTTTCTAATATGAACTTAGAAAATTTTTGTCAGACTTAGTTCGGAAGTAGTGAAATAATGTCAGTATTGAAAATAAATTTTTTAGGTCTTGTAAAAAAAAATCACTAAAAATACGTCAAAAATAAACAAATACCTTGTTCAACAAAAAAAAAAAAACCAAAACTTTTTGATCATTTGTTAGTATAATTTAATGAAAGACTGTTAACTTTTGTCTAAAATTATGTTTGAAAACTTACCAAATAAAATATAAAAATATTTATCTCTTTGTTTAAACCATTCTTCATTTGACATATTAGTAATCGGTGATATTTTCATTGATGAACAATTATTCGCTGTATTTATTGATCTATAACGAATACCTTCGGCATTAGACCAACGACCAAGCCACCAATGAGCAAGTAAAACAACTACACTTGTTACAGCAAACATAATAAAAAGACATAATAAACCAAATATTCCACAACCACCAGCTCGTATATAACGTAGAAATATATTTATATTAATAGAACCAATTCGTTTTGATTCAATGATTTCTTTTTGTATAGGCTTATCAATTGATGGTATTAATAAATTATCTTCTTCATCATATCCTGCATCCGTTGGTAATAACTAAAATTATTGATAAATAATAAAATTTAACGTTTTTTTTTATTTATTTATTAAAATAAGTATACTGAAAATTGTGTTAGATATTCTGGTACAGAAGATAGATTTAATTGACTAGATGAAGTATTTGCCGACGACGAATCTACACGTAATTTACGAGTTGTTGTTTCTGTCCATTGTATGAATGCTGGACATGATTGTAATAATTCCATAAAAGTTCCAGTAGCTATTTGAACACCCTAAAAATGTAATTCTTTTCTTTTTCTTTATATAAGATTCTATAGAGATTAATCGATATTACGAATGTTATATAATTTTTTCAGCTTTGAAAGATCAGGATTGAATATCAAGAGGATCATACAAGATTATTTACGCTCGTTACAAATAATAGTTCATACTAACTAAGCTACTATCCGTTTCAAAAAAGAATGCGCGCGATTGCGAGTTGAATAACTCGAGAACGCAAACAGTTAGCGACCTGCGGTTTTCACCATAAGAAAGAGGAGACTGGGGCACGTAAATATATAGAAAAATTTGATTGGTCAGCAATTGACCAATAGGATAAGCATTCGTTGAACATTTTGAAGACAGCGTTCGGAACG
>CAJNOP010000276.1:79153-101289 GCA_905250075.1 Rotaria sp. Silwood1
GTGAAAACCGCAGGTCGCTAGCTGTTTGCGTTCTCGAGTTATTCAACTCGCAATCGCGCTCATTCTTTTTTGAAACGGATAGTAGTAACCTTCATCTAACCCCTGTTGATTTTATTTA
Source organism: Rotaria sp. Silwood1 (assembly GCA_905250075.1). NCBI lineage: Eukaryota > Metazoa > Rotifera > Eurotatoria > Philodinida > Philodinidae > Rotaria > Rotaria sp. Silwood1. The sequence continues at coordinate 79,272 of CAJNOP010000276.1, forward strand.
TCATCATATATAATCGTAGATTTTCCAAAGACAGGATTTTATCGAATCTGATTCATGACTCGTGAATGATAGAAATGAAAGATGGAGATTACTGGAGTAAGAGAAAGTTATTTCTACTTTTTGTATTCTATGATCTATCTGCTATGTCTATGTATCAGAGTGGATATATTTGTTCTGTTGTGACCATCCTTCACTTTTCTTCTCTATCTATTTTCAGTTGATATAAATCGAAAATAAATTTTTGAAGAAGAGTGTGGTATCAGTCAGAAAAATTTGTTGGTTCTAGTTTTGCACTTAGTAACTCATGCCTTTGACTTACAAGAAAAGGGATTCATTTTTACTATCAAAGTTGTCATAACAAATATTGAAATGATGATTACTAAATAATTTTCTCATAAACACTTGACTCATGAGAATATGATTTGGAATTTAAGTCTTACATGACTATATAAAAAATATTCTTCTCAATGAAAACAAATGTTAGTACTAATCTTGAAATCATCTTATTCAAACTTTTCGACAAGATTTATTTCATTTTAGTAAACTTACTTTATCAAGAAATATAATTTTTGTTGCATATTTAAGAAATTGAATTTGATGTGTTACTAAAATACAAATTTTTGAATGTAATTTTCCAAGAATACATCTAAATAATTAAATTAAACAAGAAAATATAAATATTATTCAATATATTAATTTTTTTGTTATTTGAATTATTACTTTTCAAAAATATGTCGAGCAACTTCAACATCAACAGCTGATAATGGATCATCAAGTAAATAAATATCATCATCACGATAAAGTGCTCGTGCTAATGATAATCGAGCTTTTTGTCCACCTGATAAAATAATTCCATTATCTCCAACTATAGTTGAATCACCATATGGTAAATTTTCTAAATCCTATATTTATATAAAAAGAAAAAGAAATTAATAATGAAATAAAATACATAAAATAATAACAAACAATATTCAATGCTGTTGCATGAATACATCGATAAAATTTTTTTACATCATAATCAAGACCAAATAGAATATTTTCTCTAATTGTACCCGAAAATATCCATGGTTCTATAAGAAAAGAAAAAAAAAACAAGATCTTTCTATATTAACAATCTAATTTATTTAATCTACCTTGTGATACATAACAAAGACGTGATTTTCGACTAAAAGAAATTTTTCCATTTTTTATTGGCATTTCACCAAGTAATGTCATTAATAATGAACTCTATAAAGTATAAAATATTACAATTAAATATTAGAATTTATATACTTTTCCCGATGCAATCGAACCAATAATCATAATAAGATCACCAACATAAGCAGAAAATGAAATATTTCTTAATCTAAATGATGAGTTTTGCTAAAATAAAATCATCAATATTAGTTAATCGGAATTTTTTTTTTTTTTTTGTTGTATAAAATTACCTCCCAACTTGATGAAACTTGTTGAACATTAATATATGTTTTATCAGTTTTTTCATTCTCATAAGTAATTGCATTCGATCGATCATATTCATCACATATTAAAAATTTCTAAATAATAAATATTTCATTCATAATAAAACAAAAAAAAGGAGAGAATTTATACTTCAATACGATTTGATGCTACCCAATATTGAGATAGATGTATACAAGCATTAGAAAAATTATGTAAATATGTATGACGAAGATAGGAAATTAAAACAAATGCTATTGTAAAAAAGTCAGTATCAAAAGGTGCTCTTCGATACCAAAGAATACCAAAAATAATTAAAAAAAATGTTGATGGATATGTAAGTCCATTAACAATTTTTATTGTATCTACAAGTGATTGTAAAATAACATATGTTGTTTCTTGTCTAAATAGATTAAAAATAATAAAATAAAATTAAAAATATTTATCAAATGAAATATATCATACTTTCTTACACGTTCAACTTTAAATTGAAATGGTCTTTCCCATACATACATCTTTACAAGATGTATTGATTTAATAATTTCATTCATTAATTTAATACGTAAATCTGTTTTTCGAACACGTTTTGTCCTAATAAATAAAATTTAATAATATTTGTTTTTTTTTTTTTGTAAGAAAAAAAATCAATTTATACCATATTAATTGAATACATTTTCCACAAATAATTTGTAAAATAATAATAAAACATGTATAAATAATAGCTAATAAAATTGTAATACCAACATAAGACCAAAGAATAATAAGTACAACAATTGTTTCAAGTAAACCAATCCAAAGAAAATTACCATCAATAGTTAAACGTTCAACTGTTTGAACATCATTTGTTAACATATTCACAATTTTTCCACTTGAATGTTGTCCTAATGATCCTATGGATAATCTCATAATCTATATTAATATTCATATGAATAAATTCCTTTGCTTTTTTCTTTATTTATATAATTTATATTTTCTAACCTTACGAAATATAAGTCCACAATATGCACATCGAAGATGCATACCACCAATAAAAGATCTAATAAATGCTAAATGACGAGTTACAAACATAATCCAAGGAATGATACTTGTTAATGTAGCTAATATTATTGCTTCAGTTAATGATATATTTGAACATGGTGCAAAATATCGAATAAAACGTGCTAATATAAATGGTTGAATAAAACGACATATGGTCTATAAACAAAACCGAAAACATATAAACTTTTTTTCCCGTTAGAAAAAAGATAATGTCTATACATACATGAACCAACAGAAATAAGCCCATAATACAATATCGATTTCTGTAGACTTTCCAAGTTGCCCGAAATAATGATGGTTTATGTTTTTTCTTGTCAGATTTCTTAGCAAGTGCTATTTCATTTTCCCATGTTCTATTCAATAAATTAGATTAGAAGATTTTAAATAATAGTAAATCATTGGAAGTTTTTCTCTGTTCTGTTATTTCTTCTTTCATATAGAGTATGAGTCATTTGTTTTATATATATATATATATATATATAACGAATTCATATTATTTACTTTTCAAGACGATCAATCCAAGGTTGACTTTGATCATCAGGTAAAATATCAAATACATCATCAATTTCAAGTGGTCGTTTACGTCCTAATTGTAATAGACTTGATACCCAACTTAAAAAGAAAATTATAAAATGTTATTTATTTTAAAAAAAAAAATACAAATAGTTTTGTTTGTATTCTTACGACTGATAAATTTTTTGAAATTGATTTGATTTTAGATAAGGATGCTGATTTTTTGACATGTCTATATAAAAAGAACAACCTTTTGAAATACATTTACATGCATGTTTCTTCTTCCTTTTTATTTTTATTCTTTCTTTATGTATAAAACCACATGTACTACGCATTTTCCTTATTCTTCATTTTTGTCGACTACAGCTACAATGTTGTGTTGTCTTCCTTTCCTCGTTTACTCTCGTAGTCTCTCTCTCTCTCATTGTTAGTTCTTTTTTTCTCATCAGCGAATAATAATAATAGGAGCCTTTTTCCTATCCGTTCATATTCTAAGACATGTATGTTAGTATTACATGATATGATAGGTTATTTAAGCATATAAACGAACATTGAGTGTACATTGAATTAAAAAAAAGAAACCATGAAAATAAAACGATTAGAGTATATTTATCCATCAGCACACTCACCAAAATAAAAATAACAGAACGGAGAACTAGGCTGAAAATATGTAACAAAAAAAAAAAATGTTTATTGCATTAACTCTAGTAAACCTATGTATATATAATACTCAAAGATTTATTGATTCAATGAATTGCATCATTATATTTGTTGTAATCAATTATCATTGAAAATATCATCTAGCAATAAATTTTTTATTTATCGAGTAAAAACTAAAAAAAAAACCTTTGTTTTTTAATATATTTTATTCAAATAAAAATATAGCATTAATCGATGAGATACTATTTATTGCGGCTATATAAAAATAAATTTCGGCTATTACATTACATTCTATTGATAATATCAAAATATAAAATGTAAATTTCATAATATAATCACAATAAAAATAATACTATGAATAAAAAAAAAAAGAAGATTACAATATGCTTGATATTTATGAAACAAAATTATCAAGTTTTACTATCTAATAATAGATTCAAATAGAATATTACTGAGTGTATTCGAAATGGTGTTTTAATCCTTTTTTAATAAATAGATTAACTTTTGAAATATTGTATAACGTTCGACTGTATTACTATCCAAAAAAGAAACATACATTTTCTCACCTATCAATTTCAGCTTGATAAGTTTCAAGTATGAAAATGCAAAATATCAAATTGTGGAATTTTTTATTTATATTTTATATATGAATAGATTGTTATCAACATATTGATATATATTTCATTTTTAATTGATTTGTTTGTCATGAATACTATTTGGACATCTCAATATATGGTTCTTTGTGAACCTATTGATCCTTACTTCGTAACATACAGAAACAGGAGGATGACAAATATGATATTAGAAAAATCTATGCGGGTGTTGTGTAAAATATTGGTTGATGAGTAAAGTTTCAAGAATATCGAGAAAAGCAACAAAATAATATTTCATGATTAATTCATATGAATTATTTATTAAAATATCTTTTAGTTTTTTTAGATCATTTATATTATCAATATTATAACACAATCATAATGTTTCGATTGAATAAAAATATTTCTTTGAAAATAAATCCATAGCTGTTGCTGTTCAAACAAATATTTTCATAATCGTTGTTCGTCACACATTGACTCTCATGATGTGTTCTTTCCCATAACACATTCTTTGAATTTTTAATAATCGAAAATATATTGAAACTCAATGTAGACTTTATTCTTATGCCTATTATCAATTGACTTAATATTATGCAAGAAAGAGTTATGAGAATATCTATCCGAGAAGAAAATGTAATACTGAAAGTATAATTTGATTGTGATGCATGAATCAAGTTTCTTTTCCATTTCGCTATCTTTTTGTCTTTCTCACGATAAACTTTAACAACGTTTGTTTGCAATTTCTTTATGAATTTTAATCTTGTGTTTTTGGTCTTTAACCCACATACTATTATTATATTAGAAAATATATCTTATTCTCTATTTAGATCAATAAAGAAATGCCTAAAATTTCACTACTATTCTATTATTATCAGTCCAAAGTTGTTTTCTTAAATTACTTGGTTATATAAGATGAAATATTTAAGATGCAATTAAATTGTTTTGCTAAAAAACAAAAAAAAAACTTATTTTTACTTCGTATGTTGAAATATCGATCTAGGTATAATCATTATTCTAAGAACTAATCAAATATACCAATAGATGAAAAGATTTTTTTGTCTAATTCAGAATTAAAATAAATTTTGATTGATAAAAATAGTGTCTACATTACTTCTTTTTTCTCCAAGCATCACTACGAAAAGAAAAAAAAAATGAACAAAGAAATTGTCGATATTTAGCACTATTAATATCAAATTTCTTTTATCTTCAATCATTCTAATAAAAATATTCATTTATTTGGTGACTTAACGAATTTTTACATTCGACACTACCAAATAAATTTCGTTTTAATCCTCATCAAATAACAATATACTATAAAAAATCGAATCATATGAATTTTTCTATCATTCTTATTTTTTTGTTTTTAACTATCATTACAACTATGTTTCTACTTCGTAGTCTAACAATTCTAATAGCTATTAGTACTGTAATAAGTATTGATGTATTAGTACCTATATCAACAACAAGACCAGATTCAACATTTTATCCAAATATTGTTCATCCACGACAACCACAACGACTTAAATTATCACAAAAACGACCATTACATACAAATAAATTTTATACAAATCCACTTCTTGGTCCAGGTAGTAATCCAATTATAACACATCCATTTGTACTTTTTATGAATCTTGAATCACCATATGGTATATCAATATCATGTACTGAACAATTATCATTTGGACCACATATTGATAGTACAAGAGTAAAATATTTTATAAATGTAATATTAAAAAATATTCAAGTTAGTGCAACAGAATTTTCTACACAAAAATTTGAAATTATTGATGTTGATGATCCAGGATTTTCATTAACATTAAAAATGTATCAAGAAAATTCTCAATCATCAATAATAATGCCTATTGTACGTGGTATGGCATATGTTACATTTGAATATAATTCAGCAACACCAAAAATTTCAACAACACATGCTATTCTTTCTGTTAATGGTCAAACATCAGGAAGATTAACTGGAAAACGTTTTGAAATTGTTTTAAATAATCAACAAACATGGATTTTATATACACTTAATGGTGATATTACATTAGAATTTCGTGAAAATCAATTATTTGGTACACAATCAATAACAAATGTTCTTCGTTTAACTAAAAAACAATCCGATTCTTATGCAAATTCTTTACTTGATACTCATGTATCTGTTTATCCAATTGGATGTCAATTAAAAGCTGATGTAACTGATTCAAAAGGTGCATATACATTTATTTGGGAACGTAAAGGTGATTTAACAAAAACTCTTCTTCATTATACACTTGCACATCATCGACAAGTTATGTCATCAAATAGTGCTACAGGAACACCTATACAATCTCAATCATCAAGTAAAGGACCAATGATAGGTTATATTGGTAATGTTTGGATAATGATTGAAAATTCATTATCAACAATGGGTTTTCTTGCACCACGTTCACCTGCACCTGAATATGAAGATTATATTGTAGCACAATTAAAAAAAGATATAACAAATGGTGTTAATTTAGCTATATCAGATTATTATTTTACAGGAAAAGCATTTCATAAATTGGCATTATTATGTTTATTAGCTGATTATTATCGAGAAACATCATTACGAGAACAATGTATAAAAACATTAGAAAATGCATTTGATATACTTATTACTGGTAAAAATGCAAATGCATTACGATATGATACAACATGGTCTGGTTTTGTTTCAGCTGCTGGTTTAGCGTTAGTATTTATTTATTTATTTATTTTTCTATTCTAATTAATTTTAACATGAAATATTTTTTTTTATAGACCACAACAAGAATTAGCTGATTTTGGTAATTCATATTATAATGATCATCATTATCATTGGGGATATTATATTCAAACAGGTGCATTAATTGCTCATCTTGATCCAAGTTATATACCAAAAATGAAAAATTGGATTGAAGGATTAATACGTGATTCTAATAATCCTTCAATACAAGATACAAATTTTCCACAATTTCGTTATTTTGATTGGTATTCAGGACATAGTTGGAGTCAAGTATGAAAAATTTTACTTTTTTGTTTTTTTTTTTCTTTATTTTAATATTTAATTATTTATTTCTATATAAGGGTTTATTTGAATCAGCTGATGGTAAAGATCAAGAATCAACATCTGAAGAAGTTAATTTTCATTATGGTTTAGCTTTATGGGGTTTAGCAACACAATCAAAAACACTTGAAGGTCTTGGTCGATTAATGTTAGCTATTGCTAAACGTAGTATTCAAACATATTTTCTTATGGATAATGATAATAAAGTTATGCCAAAAGAATTTATTGCTAATAAAGTTACAGGTATATTTTTTGAAAACAAAGCTGATTATGCAACATGGTTTGGAGCTAATCCAGAATTTATTCATGGTATTCAGTAAGTAATAATATTGAAATATAAAGAAATTTTTTTTTCAACTATTTTTATATCATAGAATGCTTCCATCAACACCAATTACTGAAGAAGTACGTCTTCCAAAATTTGTTCAAGAAGAATGGTCAACAATAGTTGGTAAAATTGTTGGAAGTGCTGTAGGAGGTTGGAAAAGTATTTTATATACGAATTATGCTATTATTAATCGTGGTGATGCATTTAATCAATTACTTACTGCACCACTTGATGATGGTCTTACACGTACTTGGGCTCTTGTAAATATTAAGAATTTTATTTATTTTTTTTAAATATAACTTTTTGTTTCTAGTATTGGGCTGCTACACGACCAAATACAAATAATGGTACAGGAACATTACCTACTCCTACAACTGATCCATCATCAAGTACTACATCAACTGCACCAGTAACAACTGGTGGTGAATGTACTATGCCACTTGATGGTTCATGTACATCATTAACTTCACCAGGTGATGCAGCTGCTGGTCTTGGTATGTATTATGATCCAAAATGTGCTCAAGGTGGTGTTGGTTGTAATCATATCAAACCTAATTGTCGTCTATGTGCTAAAGATCCAGCAATGATTAACAATCCTTTTGTTAAATGTCCTGCATGTGTTTAACAAAATGGAATTTTACGTATAAAAATAAAAATATGAACGTACAAAAATTGATGTTTAAAGAAAAAAAAAACATTCTAATTGTTAATATCAAGTATATATTTGACTATGCTTATAAAAATTTTTTTTTTCATCTAGTTAATATCTGACATCATATTCAATAAAAAAAAATGAAAATAACATTTATAAAGATAATATATATATATGTATGTATAAATCAAATTAAATAGAACCATATGCTTTATTCCAATCTATTGAGCAAAGAATAAAAAAAAACAAGAATTGATTTTTAAGTATTTTTACCTTCATATTGTTTTAAATCACTTTCGGATACACTTGGTCGAATTGCTTTAAGTGATTTAACAAAATCTTCAAGTGAAATACCACGTACCTATTCAAGAATAAAAAAAAAACACACTTATCAACGTGATCCCTTTGGGGTTAAAATATCGAACTCATATATCTTATCGAGTCTAAACTTTATTATTAATATCATTTAAAGTCTTTAATTATGATTGTTAAAGCCTAGGAAAAAAGTTACAAAGTTTCACTTGTTATTATTATCTTCGAAAAAATATATATATATGAAAAGAAAATTCTCATATAGAAAAACATAATTTACTTCTTCACTTGAAAGTAATTCAATATCATGTATATCACGAATAGGTCCTAAAGCAGCATCATGACAAAGACTATGCATATCAGCACCACTAAAACCATCTGTAAGTGTACATATATGTTCCATATCATTATCTGTTAAAATATGTTTTTGATCTTTAAGTAAATTTGATATAATTGCTTTTCGTGCTGATAAATCAGGTAATGGAATATAAATACGTTTAACAAAACGTCGACGAGCTGCTGAATCAAGTTCTTGTGGTCTATATATATATATATATATATATATACACATAAATGAATTATAAAAAATATTATTATTATTTTTTTTTTTTATACCGATTAGTAGCACCAATTAATAAAATACGTTCTTCACCTTGTGTACTTGCTCCATCCTAAAAATAATTCAAATTAAAAGAAATACAAAAACAATGAAAAATTTTCAAACTTACAATTTGTACAAGAAATTCTGTTTTAATACGACGTGTACATTCATCTTCATTTTCTGATCTTTCTTGAAGTAATGAATCAACTTCATCAATAAATATTACAGATGGTTGACGTGAACGAGCTACTGCAAATAATGCTCGAACTAATTTTTCACTTTCACCATGCCATTTTGATGTCATTGATGATGATGAAACACAAAAAAATGTTGCTTTCGATTGACTAGCAATACATTTACCAATAAGAGTTTTTCCGGTACCTATAAAAATAATCAAAAAAATATTAAAAAAAAACAAACAAAAAAAAAATACCTGGTGGACCAAAAAGAAGTAAACCTTTCGGTGGTCTTCTTAATCCAGTAAATATATCAGGTCGTTGCATTGGCCAAACAACTATTTCTGTTATAGATCTTTTAGCTTCAGTCAAACCAGCAATATCACTCCATGTTGTTGTTAAATTAAGTTCCATGATCTATAGAATATGAAAGAAAGTTTGTTTTTTTTCTTTTTTTGATTTACTGTAAGAGAATAATAAAACATTTATCTATTCTAATTTGCTTTGATTGAAAATCACATTCATATTCTTATACAAGTTTGCATCAAATCATAAAGTACTTGAGCTTTTTTTATCGTACAAACATATATAAAAATGAATTCAAGATAATATGATTGCAATTAAGTTTAATATAGTTAAGAAGTTGTAAAAGAATAGTTTTAATAATTTTCTATTATTTTTTTAAATGTCTTATGAAATAAAATTCATATTACCTCACTAGTAATCATTTCAATTAATTTAGGATCAATATGTTTAGCACCACCACCACTACCACCACTAGCAGCAGCAACAGCACCAGCACCAGCACCACCACTAGCAGCAACAGCAGCAACAGCAGCACTTTCTTCTAATTTATTATTTGAAATTTCCGTATTATTTGATTGATTTGTTGATAAAACAGGTGCCGATGATGTTGATGGAAGTAGCATCATTTGTCGATTAGAATCTCCTTGTGTTTGTCGTCCACCAGTTGGATCAACATAACGATTATATATTGAACGTCTATTAAATGAGATAAAAATTCTTTCAATTATATAATCAATTAAACTTACTTGGCTGATGAATGCATACCAAGGGACTTTTTAACAACAACACCATTGGTTTTTGTACGTGCTTCATCAATTTCTAATTGATCACGTGCTGTACGAAATGATAATGAATCTTGTGAAATTTGTGGTTGTTGTTGTTGTGGTGGTGGTGGTTTACCAAATGGTGGTCGATAATGATGACTAGTACTTGTATCCATTGTATCATCAGAAAAATATGCTGGAGCTGGACGTTTCTAATTAATAAAAAGAATTTAGTAAAATAATGATTTTACTCTTTTTGATTCTTATTTACTTTATTTAATGTTTGTGGTTGATTATCAAATGATGATGAAATTTTTGGTGTTTTTATTGAAAGTAAATTAATTTGACCACATAAAGGATTTCGTCCATCACTATGACCTTTAAATAATGGTCGAATTTTGTCATTCATCTATAAAAGTATAATAAAGAAAAGAACAATAAAAATGAAATTTTACCATTTTTTGACGTATATTTGTAGCATTTATTTCAGTCCAATTAAGACATTGTGAAAAAGAAACTAGAGAAAAGAAGAAGAAAAAATGTATTCAAATAAAATTTTTTTTTTCCAAAGAAAACTCACTTTGATGATTTTGATCTATTTGTTTAATAACATTTTTATTAAACGGTCTTGTAGTCCAATAAGATTCCATAGGTCGATTAGCTAATTGATTCATGACTTGTATAGGAAGTCTAGATTTAGAAGAAAATTTAATAAAAATAAATAAATCTTAGAAATAACTAAACTGTGTAACATATCTCCATGTATCAAGTAAAATAAGTTGTACACGTCTATGATGACAAAACATATCAACATTACGTTTATTACATTCTAAAGATGCTTCTTCATATAACCACCATTCATATAATTGTGAATCAACTGATGACATGATCTAAAATATAATAAAAACATATTTTTGAAATTCTTTCATTGATATCAACTCTTGTCATTAATTTAACAAGATAAATCCAAATATATATCTTATAAAAATACATTCAAATTTGATTCTATTATCATATTTATATAGACTTGACTTGCATAAACAAAAATCTTTCGATAATTCTATAATGTTCGTGTACAACTGAAAAAAAAACATATTCATACTGATAAATACACCCACTCTCTATTACATTTAATGTCAGACAGGTACAATAAATATTTACTTGCGAGAGTGACAACAACAAACAAACAAAACATAAATAAACGATCAAAAATCAATAGTTATATTTTTGTTTTTTAAATGTATATTAGATAAAAAGGAAAATAAAACTATGCATGAATATCCATTATATTAGGACTTGTTTGTAATTCCAATTCATTTGGTTTATTTACAGTAATAGTTTCTCGATACATTTATTTAATACTAAGGTAAAATGTGAATACAAAAAAAAAAAAGACAAAATTAATCTACCAAAATTTTCGATTATTCTTTTTTTCTTGTTGATTTGATGAATTATAATGTGTAGAAAATTCAGGTATATCAAGACCAATATCCGGTGCACCTAATGAAAAATCTGTTAATGAATTAAATTCATTTACATTCATTTTTATATTAGTTGCAGCATCTTTTTGATTTATTTTATTCATAATATAATTACTTGAATCAACAAAACGTTCAACACAATCAATTAAACATTTTTGATTTTTATCATCAATTTTTGATGATATATTTGGTGAACATAAATCCCAACATTTCTCTGTTAATCCATGTACAATTGAATGAAAATGATGTTTTTGATTTTCTTGTTCAATAAATGATGCTAATTGAGCATCAACTATACCTTGACTAGAATTTCTTATAAAATCCATTCTATTATATATCTAAAAATAATAATTATTTCTTTCTTTTGTTTTGTTTCTGAGACAAATACTTTATCGATATATTACAATAATAGATTTATTCTTTGTACAAAAAAAAAAAAAAAAAAAATCACTGTTATTCTATAAAAAAACAAAGAACCGAGATATAATAAATAAGATTTATTTATCAAAAAAATTAATTAAATTATTTATACGATTTGGATTATTTGCTTTTAATGCTCGTATAGAATCCTAGAAATAAAATAAAATCTATAATTTAAATTTATATTAAAATAATTTATATTTACTCGTTCAACTATATGTGTATTAGTTTGTGGTACTCGTGATGATAATCGTCGTATAATAGAAGGATTAAATGTTGGTGTATCATTAGAAGTAGTTTCTTTAACTGTTGTTATTGGTTTAGATGAACTAATAACTTGTTTTTTAGGTACTATATCAGGTTCGATAGATGTTATTTTTTCAGATTCTTCACTTTGACTTTTTTCAATTAATGCAGCTCTTCTAAAAAAATAAATTACAAATGTAACTAAACGAATTCTTGATTATAAACGTCGAATAATAATTTATGAAAAATTATTTATTTGATAGAGTAAGATGAAATATTTTTGATCTTCTTTTATTAAAACCTTTAAAATGTTAAACATAGCAAAAAAAAATATAGAAATTTGAATTTCTTTCAATTGAATATATTTCGATAAAGAAATCGAAAATGTCTCATCTTATCATATTAAAATAAAAATTTAACTATTATATAAACTTATGCTCATTCTATTCTATAGAAAATAAATACTTACAATTTATTTTGTTTTTGTTTAGCAATATCAATCCATGATGGTATTGATTGATTAGTATTTGTAGTAACTTTATTATTCGTTGGTAAATTTACACCACCAACTGTTTTTCGTCGATCTGGTGGTTGAGATACGGAAGATGTTTCAACTAATTTTTTTGTTGGAATAACAACTGGAACTATTAATTCATGTTCAGTTGATAAAATTTTAGATGTATCTTCAATAAGAATAGATGATGAAGGTGTTTGTATTGATTCGTCGACAACGGATAATGTGGGTACTGTTTCTTGTTCTTCTTTATGTTGAATTTTTTTAATTAAACTTGGTTTTTTTATTTGATTAAGAACATTTTCATATTCATTTATTGTTTGTTTATCATTATTTGTTGGTATATGTACCGTAAGTGGTCTTATACGATTTGTTATTGGTATAAGTCGTTCACGTGTTTTAATAATATTATTTGTTGATAATTGATTTTCATTTGATAATATATTTGTTTTATGATGTTGAAATAAATTTGAATTATCATAAATATGTTCTTGAGATGATGAATATGAATTATTTTGATTAATATCTTTTAATGTTGATTCATGTTTATTTTCTTCATCTTTTTTTATTGTAAATGTTGTTTGATTAAATTCTTGTGGACATTTAAAACTTATTGATCGTTGAACAGATGATATATATGTTGGAGTAGTGAATGTTGTTGAATGTATATTATCAACTGAATGATCACGAGGACGAAGAGAATTAAAAAAATGATTTTGTTCTTTATCAAAATTAGAAAGATCCATAACTGATTTTGATTGAATTTTTGACTATGAGAAAAAAAAAATTTTTTTTTTGATATTTTAATATTTTTATTATTGAAATTTTTATACTTCAATATGTGATGGAAAATTTTCTTCTTCATCATCAAATTTTGATGAAAATAAATCAAATTCATTATCATTATTTTCTTTTAAAATACTTAACTATAATCAAAAAAACATAATTGATGAATCAAAAAAAAAGAAATATTTATAATGTACTTTATGTTTAATTGGTTGTTTTCGTTGATTTTTTACTGCGATACGATTTCGTGCTGCTGAATGTTCTAATCGTTGACAATTAGATGATAATATAGGCAATGAAGTATTTGATGCTAAATTAATATATTCAATATTTATATGAAATATTAATTATTTTACTATTATCGAATTCTCGATGTAATTGTAATGAAGTTTCCTATATAATAAAAAAGAAAAAAGAATGTTTTTCGTAATAAAAAACTAATAAATATGCTCTTACACCCGATGAAGACATTTGATCAGGTATAGATGTGTATGAAGAGCTTTGTGATGATGTCTAATAAAAAAAACATTAAAGAAAAAAAAAAATACGAAAAACGAAAATACGAATGAGAATTATTAGTCATCATATAATCATTTATATTGTTCGTATTTTTCTCGTTCTCTTATATATATACACGTTTTCAAATAGAGACAAGTATTAATGAAACAAATAATACGTGCTTACGTTTGAATGAGTTGATTTTGTTGAAATAATTATTGGTGGAGATGAACGTATTGGTCGATGTCCGGAAGTAATATCAATACCAGCAGCGGTTAGTTTTTCTAACTATAAGTATTTTAAAGAAAAATTGTTTTATTATTTTTTTTTTTGTGCCTTTAATTACCTGAGCTTTTATCAATGGACTTATATTTGTACGAGACATTTTGCTTTTTATTATAAAAGTTTTTAAAATAATTGACGAAAACAACAGAAGTTTTTCTTATACTCGATTAATAGTGACGTTGATGATAATATGAGAATGAATAGGTAAGATGAATAAGGTAGGGAGAGCGAAAGGAGCAAAGTGCCGAATGAAAGCAACGACAAGCAAAAAAAAAAAAATCCGAACACGCAAAAAGCGAAACGAGTGAAGAGGAGGGGAATGAATAAAAAATAAGTTACCATACATCTGTTGACGTTGGTCTTAATAATCACATTTTCTTTTTTTTTTTTAAAAGCAGGTTAAATTTTTTATAACATTAAATGAACTTACCTACATTCATATTTGTACATGAAAAGAATTAAAATCAAATGACAACTCTCAATTTTTGTATATTTGACATTAAATCCAAATAGATTCTGTACATAAGAAGAAGAAAAAAAGGAATATTTTGATTGACATGTATATTAAAAAGAAAAGCTTATCAAATTACATACCTGACTTCTCGTTTGATCACTGTTTGGAATATCATTTGAATTTGAATTTGTAGTTATTGACATAATATTGTTCAAACTATTTTGTAAATGTGTCTTTTTTTTTTTTTTGATAAATGGCTTATTACTATGTCAATAGAATTATTTATTCAAAAAGTAAAATGTCCAAGGACAATAAATGAAAAAAAAAAAAATTACGTAAAATCCTACTCATCGAACAATAAATCGTCTGATGCTGAAAAAGAGGAAAAAAAAAAGAATCTCGTATAGACGATTAACATTCAATAAATCCATAGTCATGGCTTTGTTATGCTTTATACGAAAAACTAAATGTTTGAATATAATTTAATATTATCTTTTATCTCAATATTGATGTTAGTTCTAAAATTTAGAACATAATTTAAAGCGCCATTGACATATTCAAGTTTTTTTTTTTCTCTCTTTTCTATTATTCATTTAAATTCGTTTTTCTTTTTTTGTACTTCAATTAAAAAAATGCCATCAATATCGACTGAACATAATAATAATTATATTTTTTTCTTTTATTTTTTCATCGGATGTTATATTATTTTTGTTAGTTTTCTTATCTATACACTTATTCGAATTTTAAAATATTATCTAAGACAAAGACAAATTAATTCAATATATAATGAAATAATTAATCATCCATTACAACCAACAACAACAACAGCTGTTCTTGTTAAAATTCATAATATTGATGAACAAGATATTATGAATATTAAAAATGATTTAGATTTTTTTCAACCATTAATTATACAAACACGAGATTTACCACCAATTTATATGGAAATTAATCAGAATCAATCAACATCACCACCACCACCAGATTATAGAGAACATTTATAATTTTGTTTTTCGAAATAAAAAAAAAAAAATTAATTTCATTAGATTTATGAATATATAATGTTTTTGTTATATTGAAATTCTTTTTTTTTGGTGCAAAGAATTTCATCATTCTTGAGAAATTCAAAAACAAAAGAAAAACAAGTCAACAATTTTAATAATTCTCTTACGAGAAAAATGTAGTATTAGATTCACTAGATAAATCATATCTTATCTGAAGAATTTTTCTTAGTAAAGATAATGAACTGATATGATCTATAATGTTAATATGATATGTTATTGAAACAGAAGAAAAAAAACAAAACAAATATTTAAGAGCAAGATAATTTTACTAGCTCATATTAACTTATAACGAAATGTACAAATAAACAAGAAAAAAAAACAGGTAATATTCACTCTAAATGTTGATCATATTATTCAGTAGAAGATTTTGGAACAACAGCAGGAGGTATACCAACAGGTGGTAGTATACCAGGTGGAGGTCGTAAAGTCATTAGTGCAGTCATAGCAGCTGGATTAGGAGGCGGTCCTAAAGGTGGCATGCCAGGTGGTAAACTAAATGCCCATGGTGGTACGATAGCTGGCATGCCAGGTCGTGGTGGTGCAATATTTGGATTGATAAGACGAGGTGCTCCCATAGGAAAAGGTGCATTAGTTAATTTTCCAGATTTATATGCAGCTGTTGTTTGATCAATCTAAGAGAGAAGAAATTAAATTTAAAAAAAAGAAGAAGAAGAAATACTACTTACTAATTTTTGTGCTTGTTCTTCCATCCATTTTTGATAATAATCACGAATATTTTCTTTGTGTTTTCTACCATGACAATGAGTTTTACGTACAGATGGCGAATCGTGTGTTAAATATGTATCACAATAATCACAATAATATTTAGGCATTGTATGAAATAAAATCAAACTAGAGGATCCTTTAACGGATATAAGTAAAAGAGTGAATGAAATCAGTAAAAATGTTGAGAAATAATATGTGAAAAATGAACCAATAAAAAAAAAAAGAACTTTACTTTTGACAAAATTGAACTGATATTCAACGCCATCTTTTACAATGTAGAGACTCAATGATTAGCTGATATCCGGTCATAGGAATCCAAAGAATTGTGCCTCACTTCACATAGAGCGTATGAACCAATCAGATATTGATCCATACTTTATCACTATCTGTCTATTTTCTTCTTTTCTTTTCTTTTCTATCATGCCAATGTATACCACACAAATCATCATGAAACAAAAGTTTATTCATTCAATTTTTAGTTTTTTTTGTTTCATCAATTTTTGCGAAGTATGCTCAATATTGAATTTGACAGACTGAATCATCTATACAATTATTCGTAAAATTAATTACTATTTATGTTATTCTGAAGTGCATTACTATCCTAACGATGACTTTTATTATATTTTATGCAACTAACAACATTGACATATATATAACAGCTCGACATGTTTAGAAAAATGTACAAAAGCACAAAACTCAAAACATCAAGAAATATTAAGAAACTTTCTTTCTTTTTAACATATCTAGCAAACCTGATTTTTATTATCATGAATGAGTTAAAAATTCTATTAAATAAGAAAAATTTACCTCTAAAAACAGTATTCGTTTTTATAAATAAAGATGAAATACTTACGGATAGCAATCAATAGACATGAAAATGTAAAAACTATCTTCTTTTATGTTCGAAGCGTCATTTCCTACTAGTATTGATATAGAAAATGATTTCAGTCTTTCATCTTATCAAATCTTTTTTATTTTTATGTAAGTTACTATTCTAATACGTATTTTTGAAATAATTAGCTTGTCTTAATGAGCATGCCAATTAACGATAATTGCCATGTGTTTGTTGGTCGCGAAAAAGTATGAAAGGTGGACATACAATAATTTGATGCTACTAAGGGCAGTATCTTTTCTCTCATGTATCTTCTCAATCATGTGGCTAGTATAGAAACTATTCACTTATTCTTCTCTGAATATGTCACTCCTTTTGATCTTGTAATTCTCTGATCTTCTCGGCTTTGTATTCTATCTTTGAACAAACTATCGATACCAAAAAGAAGTTAGAAAAAGTTATGAAGATGTGAACGTACGATGTTGTTTCGTTTACACTTACTCCTCAAATTTTCAAAAAATGAACAGCTATCTCTCTTAGTTTCTCGTTCCTTATTCATACATTTATGTCATCCCTTTTGTCTCTTATTATTTCCGTAAATTTATTCAAATTTGGTAATGATACATTAACTGTCGTAGTCATTACTGCTTTCCTTATTTCTTTGTTACAAACAAATTGTCGAAAAATCGTTCATTAGCAACAAAAATTGTAATTCTACGTAATTATAAACGAATCAAAACTAAAACAAATCATATAAAGTTAATATTAAATTCATTCTACTTGATCAGTATCTATAGTTTCTTTAAACATCGAAAAGCAGATAAAATCAAACGTGTAATGACATTAAAGAGAAGAAGGAAAGAAGAAAATTACAAAATAGTTGTATATCAGAAAGTCAATTAAGAAAGATACATGAAACACAAGATATTGTCCCTATCTTCAACTCAATTAATAGGTAAAAATATGTTGTAATCGCTGACATCGTCTAATTATGAACTGTTCATTAAAAAAAGTAATGTTTCATTTTATCAATGAATCAAATGATGAACCAATCAGAGATGTCCATGGCGGAGCTGCGCGACGCGACCGCCACGGCGGCAGCGGCAATTTATCTACTTTGGCTGTCGCGGCGCGGCAGCGGTGAAAATTTTCGAAAAATTTCTCCAATTTTTTTCGAATAAATTTTAAGGCTTGAAATTATAATTCTATCGTGATTCAGATTAGTTAGAACGTTTTTCTCGATCAACAGACTTTAAGGCTATTCCATCGACTAACAGAAAGAGAAATATTAATATTGTGTAAATAAATGATGATGCTATTTGAAAACATGTTAATAGCAATTATAGAATATGTATGCTGCTCTGTTTTAATTGACGTGCGTTTTTATCATTGTCAATCTCGTTTCATAGGCACAATAAAAACAGTATATGTTAAAAAAGTCTATATGCGTTTTTTTAATAATGATCGATGCAAAAGTCTTTGCCCAAATATAAAATCCTGTTAGATCATATTACCAACTTCTGAATCAATCAATTTTCCTTGTTAGAAAGAACAAAGTCTGAACTACAAATTTTTTATCAGACATATTTTTCCAGAACGAATCTGAGACGGTGGAAAAGCCAAAAAGCAAACACCTCTAAAAAAGTTCTTGCAACTTCATCATCGAGCAACATCATTTTCTATTTTCTGTTAGTTTCTTTTTATATTAGAAGCGGAGTGAGAAAATATGTTCAATGATGTTTTTGTAGTAAAAATAGTGCTCTTTCTAATGATGTATTGGAAGTTAAATCTATTCCTAGTTTTTGTATCAATAAATAGCTTTTTCTGGAAGAGATTGAGCCATTTAGTCGTTCTCACTACTTGATCGTTTTACAGCGATAAAAAATATTTTTTAAATATATTTCTTTCTGCTAAAATTCTACGATTAGATATATTTCGACAAAATAACGCGAAAAGAATTTAGTTCATGCATGATTTCTGGAGATGATGGCTGATATTTTTGGGGGTGTGGGTGTGGGTGGGTGTGGGTGTGTGGGTGTGGGTGGGGGTGTGGGTGGATGTGGGGTGTGGATGTGAGGGTGTGGGTGCGTGTGGGTGTGGGTGTGGGTGGTGGCTGTGGGTATGGGTGTGTGGGTGGGGTGTGGGGTGTGGGTGTCGTTGTGAGTGTGGGTGTAGGCGTGGGTGTGCGTGTGGGTCTGCATGAAGACAAGACCGACACCCACGCCAACAGCCACACCCACGCCTACACCCACGCCTACACCCACACCCACATCCACACCCACACCCACCCCACCTACACCCACACCCACACCCACCCACACCCACACCCACCCACACCCACACCCACCCACACCCACACCCCACACCTACACCCTTCATAGGACTCTTTTCTATCAGCTTCATAGGGTGTGGGTGTGGGTGTGGGTGGGTGGTGTGGGTGTGGGTGGGTGGTGTGGGTGTGGGTTGGGTGTGGGTGGGTGGGGTGTGGGGTTGGGTGGGTGTGGGTGTGAGTGTGGGTGTGGGTGGGTGTGGGGTGTGGGTGTGGGCGGGTGTGGGTGGGGTGTGGGTGTGGGTGTAGGCGTGGGTGTGGCTGTTGGCGTGGGTGTGGCTGTTGGCGTGGGTGTCGGTCTTGTCTTCATGCAGACCCACACGCACACCCACGCCTACACCCACACTCACAACGACACCCACACCCCATACCCCACCAACACACCCATACCCACAGCCACCACCCACACCCTCACACCCACACCCCACACCCCCACACGCACCCACACCCTCACACCCACACCCCACACCCACCCACACCCACACCCTCATAATAACATCAAAGATCGTTCTTTATAAGGTTGTACAGATGCTATTTTTTGGGTTCATTGACATTGGCTAACGTCATCATGTTGTAAATCGATTTCTTGTAAGATTAAATTCATACGAAGTGATCGTAACATAATCTTGTTATATGAATGATTTAGTCAATATTGATGAGTTCCTTTTTCGTGCTGTGCACCATTTTGATTTCATAAAATTTATGTGATAATCAGTTGCTTGATTGAAAAGAACCAGTGAGATATGTGAGATTTATAATCATGTTAATACATGAAAACTACAAGTGTACCAATTTCTCCATTAATGTAAAGTGCCTTTTTGTTTTCAACTATAGCATTGCTCAGTTGAGCATTACCATCATATAACAGGAGAAGGAACATACAAAAAAGGAAAACATCGTGAACATATGAAGCAATCATGTGCATACAAACAGTGAAGAAACAAGAAAAACAAAATAAATAATCTTACGTCATATCAGCAAAATAAATACATCAGTGAAACATACAAATATTTATAAGTACATAAATAGTGAAAAAAGAAAAAGAAACATAATTTCTTGAATAAATGAAAATTTTGCATTAGAGAGAACTAAATAGTTGATTTGTGGTGAAAAAAATTCTCTCAGCTAGTTAATAGATGAAAAGCTACACAAATTTTGTCCCGTAAATTCTTTTACATCATTATCTACTCGTGAAAAAATGGAAATAGTTATTCGTAACTGTGAAAATTTTCTAAAATCATCTATTATGAAAAGAAAAACTACTAGCTATTCTATTATAAAGTTCATTATATTAATTAAAATTCTCAAATGGGAATTTGTAGTGTAAAATACGTCATTTAATAAAACATGGAACGAAGAGTCAATATTAACTCTTTCGCGACGATATAAATATTACTTTTTCATAATTTGTGAAAGATTCTATTTCTTTATTTATGATAGCTATAATACTTCAGAACGACATTTATCAACATTTCTCCTATGAATATTCTTTTATCAGTGGTCGAAAAGCTAATCTTTTTGGTCAAAGTGTGATAGAGATATTCAATTTTTTCTGTGATAAACAACCTTTTAGGCTATTCTTTACAGTGAATCACCGGTGGCTCACGTCGTTTCGAGTAGGTAGAATAAGTAAGACAAAATGAGCGCATACTTATAGAATAATTTTTTTGACAAAAAAAAACACAGAAATGAGAGACACTGAAAAGGTTGATTATTTTTTATGACTACACTAATTAAAGAACCTCTACCAAGAATGTTATTGGATAATTGCTTGATAAAGTTTGAATTCTTACGAGGGAACGTTCCCAAGTGATTAAAAGCTTTTCAGCTCATATGTTGCCCATTAGGTAGGGAACCACTAGATTAGAGAAACCTCCAAAGGATTCGTGCCCATATTGAGATTTGACAGAGATATCGAATTTTTAGTGGATTTTTCCTGCTG
>CAJNOP010000276.1:101389-137924 GCA_905250075.1 Rotaria sp. Silwood1
TAATCTTATTCGTTTTAATTTTCTTTATGCAAGATGTTGATGATTTGGTCAACGGTTGTGCATGGCAACAAATGTTAGAAATGCATGTTCCATTTTTATGCAAATTTGATTTTCAAATGTTAATTATGAAAAGATATCCAAAATTAGATTTAGACATGGTCGAAAATTCATCTGAATATTTTATTCGAAAATATTCTAATTGGCACATGATTATTGATCGATGGACATCTGATGTCAAAATTCCACGTAAGTAAAATTTGTTTAAATCATAAAAAAATAATATAAACTAACTAATGCTTACTCAGAGTTATTTTGAGACTATAATAAATAGTACCTATCGTTTCGATTGATTTTAATGAAGTGTATCTGTAAATTAAGACTATCCCATGTGTTTCGCTTTTTCGGGCGTGACAATCAACATCTTTTTGACTTTTAGTATTTCATAAATCGACATACATTGAATGGCCCTCTATCGATCTGTAGCAAAAATATTCTTTTGACAAAGTTTCAACATCAATAGAAACGATTTTGGAGACCCGCTATCTCGGAAAACTCGACGTCAAATAGAAACTCAAACTGGAAATGAGCTTCAGTCGATCTGGTGTTTTTCTCTTATTTCAGAGAATGTACAACAAGAAAAAGTACTCTGAAGGGAAAAAAACCCTTTTTCAGGATGAGGTTGTAGTGGAGAGGCTATGGTATGATTGTCGAGTCAGTAGCATTACGCATTCAGTAGATATTTACTATCTAAGGGCTTAAAACAGCCTCTTTGATAATCCAAAATTTTCCGCCAGTCTTTGTCTTAAACAAGTATTTTCTTTCTTGTTCGACAGAAGACACTTTGTCTGGGGACCTTGACAAAGTCCTTTTTTAATTGTTACTTATGCGGAAGAAATACCTCACAAGTTCAACTTCCACAAAAACGTCTATAAAACTGGGAGTCTCTTTATAGAAGTGCTTTCAAATATGATAAAAATACTATATAGTTCAATCCAAAAAATAGGCTCTGCAACTAACCACATCCTTTCAAATAAATAAATACTAATTAGCTAGAATGAAGTTAAAAACATGTTTTGAACGTTGGAACTGCAATATTTGAATTCGTTGGAGAAAATGGCTGATATTTTTTACGGCAAACGAGGAAAGAAGGATTCAAGATTTGTCAACAATAGTGGATCTACCAACAAGCAGTTTGACTATGAAATTCTCCTCCCTCACACTTCATAGCCATCTATTTACCTTAAAATAGTTTTCTCTCACAAAAATCGACTTTGGTAGGACGAGGAAGAGGATATTCATAAAATATTAAAAGCTATGCACAGGTAACAAACTAGTTTGATTATGAAGGCTCAATATTTAGCCAATGAGATCATATGCTTATTCCAAAACTAAGTCTTTGGAAACATACAGCTTTTTTTCTTTTAGAAGAATGTATCATGTTACGCACATTTGCTTATCACAACCACAAAACAAACGTATATTCATTAATTTCATTGATTGATTGTGAATCATTTGAGTCACGATCAACAAAAACAACAACAAATGATCATTATCTTTATTATTAAGATACAGAATATTTAATATTAAACATAACAAAGATAACACCAAGAATTACTTGTTCTTTTCCTTTACGTTAACATATCAATTCTCTCATTATATATATGCCAATAATATGTTCATCATCGTCGAACAATACATTGAATATTGGTAAGAAGAATACATATTTCTTTTAATTATATAGTTCAGTTGATGAAAATGAATTTGTCATTTTCAATTTATTTAAGCTGAATATTTTCGATTTTTATCGTATATAGACAAATTTGATTTGATTATTCTTCATTTCATTTTTATTTATTGTCTTTTTTTAGTCAACTCTCGTCAAACAAATGAGAATGATGATTCACAACAATGTGTTACTTACCTTTCACATTTTGTGTATTCACATAATGTAACTCAAATCGAATTTCGGTCAAATGTTGATATATCTCGATGGAAAGATATTCAATGTATTCTATAGTAAGTATACTTTATATTGGTGAAAGAAATATATGATTCTCCAGTTTCAATTTAAGAGTTATTATTACTACTTCTAGTTTATTTTCTCCAATGAATAATTTCATTTTATATCAGCTAGATAATCTTATATTCTACAGAATAATAATTACCAGGGCTTGGAATGGGCCACTTTTTGGTGGTCCGGCTCAGGCCAGAAGGATGTTTCATTTACCACGATTTTTCTCCTAATAGAATCTGGAGATCATTTCGATAATCACTAATGTTCTCGGGAGGAAATAATCAGTATTATAATGAATTAGATTCGGCCTGATTTGTTTTCAACACATTTTTTTTCGTCGATCACATTATCACATTAATTAACGTAGTTGATATACTACAGAACACTACGTGTGGACCCGAGATACGATCAGTTTAAGCAATTACTATGGTTTATTATATTACTCGGATTGAAGTCCACATATTTTTTCTATCATGAAACTTTTTTAGTAATTTTTATCACTTATGATGGGCATAAAGTTTGATAAAAAAGTAAAAAAAAAAGCATAAACGTCGAGCCGGGGGCCCATTTCGAGGCCTGATAATTACTGACATTAAATATAAACATAATGACTATATTTTTTTATTTTAGGGCTTGTCCAAAAATGATTAATCTTATAATTGGTACTCTATATTTGGCTTTATCAGAATTCATCGATAATCAATCTCTTATTTCAATCTTCAAACAAATTAAAATACTCAAATCAATAACAGAAAATGATTATTTTTCCTCAAATTTTGCATCAAAACTTGCTCGACGTTTTCCATCATTTACTGATATTGAACTTCAAGTGTTTTCATTCGATAATTGTGTATCTACTATTGATATATTACTTAGTCATCTAAAAACCTGGCCTTATCTTAAAATTTATTATAGTCAAGTTTCATTACTCGATCATTCCTTTTCACATAATTATATTATTGATAAATGTTGTGAAGCATTTGGTTTTAATATTATCGATGAACATAGGGTTACAGTTAGAAGGAATGGAAAATCTGTAGAAAGTAGATTATCATGATTTTATAAGTATACAGATTTTTTTTGTGTAAATAAAGTTGATATGAATATGTGTCTTTTAAGTCATTCTTATTTGAAGTGACAGAGATTATTTCTGGTTGATGTATGACTTCGAAAATTAGATGAATACTAAAGTAAAATTGATACATTGTCTAGAATGCTTCAAAAATAAAATGTTCAAAAATAATTGGTATATTCAATCATTTCATTTAGTTTACTATTTGCACAAGTATTCACTGATCAAAAATCATCTCAAAACTTATATCTCTCCCATTCTGTTAGTCTACTGAATGGTTTACAAAAACATAAGTTCTAACTTTTTTAAACAACTAAGACATCCGAATGGATTTATTAAAGCTCAATTCGATATATCAATGTCTCACCGTTATTTAAACACTTTTTTCATTTTGTATAGTATTGAATGCAACAAAATGCAGAATTATCATTTCTTTCTTTTGATTCATTTATGATTCGTATGGGAGATAGCAATCGAATCAAATCGAACTTTCGTTTCTTTAATCTGATGCTTTTATAAAATATCGACGTAGATGTCGTCACCTCATCTTAATATATAAAGCAAAATAAAATCATAGTCTTTCTTAGAAAATCAAATTTTTCATATCAGGTACCAATGTTTTAGTTTTTAACGAAATTTTTTTATTGTAATCAACATTAGTCAATAATTGAACTTATCTGTATGGATACTTGTCTTTACATTGTCTCTTTGTGTATGACTGTGGTTATTGTCATTCATTATTTTATTTCTACTTCACATGTTCCAATTTGAACATATGTGATAATATTATGCTAATAATATCTTTTATTTTCAGATGTCACCAAACAAAAAAATTCATTCCGGATGAACAAATTCAAGTGAGTAAAATGAAATCTTGATAGATATCACCGCAGAGCGGTTTTGATTAAAATCATTCATAATTGCTTCTTTGCTTTAGAATGATGAAATTAACGTTATTGAACCAAATGATGATTTTCTAGGTGATGATGCCTCACC
Organism: Rotaria sp. Silwood1; assembly: GCA_905250075.1. Taxonomy (NCBI): domain Eukaryota; kingdom Metazoa; phylum Rotifera; class Eurotatoria; order Philodinida; family Philodinidae; genus Rotaria; species Rotaria sp. Silwood1. The sequence goes on from CAJNOP010000276.1 coordinate 105,472, forward strand.
CCTGTTGATGGATAACGGGGAAGGGGCTGTGTCGGGTGAAGATCACCACCTAGTCGGGTTCGACTTTGTCGATGAAGATGATGCCGAAGAAGTGGTAAAAGAATTAAAATAGGGCGAATAGATGAATTATTATTTATTTAGATATCTCCGGTAATAACAAATAGATTAACTGATGAACTTCTTCATGATACAAACGAAATTGATTTAGCTACACACTAAGATAAAATGTGTCGCATGTGTCGTACTTTGCGACACAATGTACGACACATTAATATGCGACACGAGGAGCTCGTTGCGACACATTTCTTCCAACGGACGTACGACACATTCTTGTGCGACACATGCGACACATTTTTAACACGTGGCTCGAATCCATTTTTCGGTACGAGGATTATGTTTTTTTGAAAATTCGAATAGTTACTATTTTTTCAGTTAATTTCAAATAGTAGCACCTATTCTTGGAGTTCGAGACGGTAGATCTTAAGATCTAGCTGCCTCGAGACCATTTGATCTCGATCAGACTACTTCGAGGCAGTCCATTCTCGATCATCTAGCGACCTCTCGACATGTTCTCGAATAATAAATGGCCGAGAAATAATCTAGAAAAAAAAGACACGAAAATGTATAAGTCAAGTATGTCCAATAGGCTCGGTTATATGCAGCTGCACTCGCGAAACAAATCAGTGAATGAACGATTGACATATAGGCTATGACAGATCTATAATGCGACACATTTTGTACGACACATTTTTGTAATGGAGTCTGCGACACATTCTTGTACGACACATTTTATTTTAGTGTGAATGACTGAATTGTCAGAATTATCAGTCTCAGCAACAACTGATACAACATCTGCACAATCAATTAAATTAAATGAACAATTAATTCATAATGCTGCTGTAGAAAGTGAATTAGAACGACGTCAAATTGCATGTGCAAATACATTTTGGTCTCAACATAACCAACTTTCAACATTTTTAAATAATACTGAAAAAGAAACAACACAAATTCGTCCACGTTTAACATCACGTAAACATATTGAACATGAAAAAGATAAATATAATAAATTAGCTAATGACTTTTCTATAAATCAAATCAAATTTCAAGAAATTCTTGAACAACATAGTTCATATTTATTAACATTAATTTCAAATAATCTCGAAGAAAGTGAAGATATTCAACGTAGTTTAAATGAATTAGAACAAGAATGGAATCGTATATAAAAAAATTTAAATCAATGTAATAAGAAATTAGAACAAGCTATGCTTGAATCAACGAAATTTAATGTGAAATTAGATCGTATATCACCATGGTTTCATGGTACACCATGTCAAACAACTGCTGTAGATAAGAATGGATTTGAAAGTAAGTTATTCAAACATTTAAAGAAAATCCAGATTGTAAATATCTTTATATAGTTAGATTAAAACATGATGATACAGATATTAAACAACATAAACAACAACCAATTGATGGAACAATACAACAAGATCAACATGACATAGAAGAAAATGAAAAAACAAATATTGTTGAAGAACAATTAAGTAATATTGATTCAAAATGTACACAATTAAATGAGAAAATACAAAAATAGTAAGTCATATTCGAGATTTCTTTATGATATATGATGGCTAATGAATGTTGAAGTAGGCAGCGAGGGATTTGAATTCCTGCCTTCGTCCAAAAATGATGGAATAATGATCGTGATTAAATTCTTCATACAATGGGTTATTTAAATTCAATCTGAATTTAAAAAGAAAAAAGAGCACTTGATTTCAAATTGAAATAGAGGACTAAGGGGACTAAGGGGACTAACTAACCGGCCTAAGGGTAGGAATAATGGTGTACACAGAGACGTGCATGGGTCGCGGCTCTTCAGGGGGCGTTTCGCGCCCCCACGCCGCGACGCTGAAATAAAAGGTGTGTTAGGTGGGGAAACACGCTTCCCCACTGAATAGTCCGCTTAGTCCCCTTTGTCCTCCTAGCCCACCCTCAAAAAAGGTACTATAGATATACCATATGTCGACTGAAATCTATACATGTTATGTATGTATCCATAGTAGCCTTTCTTATAAGGAACAGGAGACAAGATACCAAAGAATTCTTCCATTCTGAATTTAAAGAATTTCTTAGTCCCCTTAGTTCCTCTGCCTTGGTAAAAATGGGCTGTTATTTTTTTTCAAAATTCAATTTGAATTAAAAAAACCCATAGACTCGGTTCGAGTTGGTGGAGGTTGGACAGCACTTGATGAATTTCTTGTTCGACATGATCCATGTCGAGGTATGATTTATTTTTACTTTCTTCTGATTTTTCTCTCATATATGGAGCACTACAAAAGTTTTCATGATTCTCAAACACCGTTATTTTGTGAAATATGATTCAAACTGTCATGAAGGGTAGATGATAGATTACTCGTTCCAGTGTGGGGCCGAGAGGTCGACGTTCCTCCTGGAGTTCGTCTAAGGATCAGTTTTTGATTATCATTGAAATAACAGTTGAATGTCAACCTGTGCAATACTAAAATTGAGAATTGTACGATCTAGACTTGTTTAGTTTCTAAACGAACATGATTTTCGTTAAGTAAGTTTTATGAGAATCGAAAATTATACGAAAAACTTTTGTAGTGCCCTGTGTACTAACAAAAATACTATTATATACAGGAATGCATGCCTACAATCGATTTCTGGCGACTGTTGCTGTAGGAACCTTTGTCCTTCTTTCTATATTCTTTACTTTTTTAAATCTAAATGTGCTTTATGTTGTTGTGCTTCTTTGTATATAATCACATGTTGCAGGACGTTTATATTATGTACCAGTATAACAATCAGGTGATAGTAGATTTTTAGCACTGAGTGTTGTGATGTTTTATTTTTGTTTGCGATGTGTTTATTTTTATATTGATATAATAACTAACTTATCTTATTTATTCATTGTTTTAGCTAAAGGTCGTATTAATTATGAATTACAACCAGAAAGTTATGCTTTATGTGATGGTATTGCTCAAACAGTGACATTATTTAAGCCAAGACTTGTTACTGTTCATCGACCAACAAGTCTTTATCATCAACAACAATTAGCAGCATCCAAAAAATCACCAGTTACAACACTGAATCGAGTAATATTTGATATTTTGTTTTTCTATTTCTTCATCGATTGTGATTTTTAAGGGATCGATAGATAAATCTCGACGAACATCATCAATTACTTCTTCAACACAACAACATCGACCAAGCAAAATTTCATTGCCAATATCTCGACTTAAAAAGGCAACAAATGGTGGAACAATACCAACGAAAAGATCCTAAACAACCAAAGACACATACATATATTATTTGTTGTATCATGTATTCATTTACATGTATCTTCTATATTTTCTTTCTTAATCTTATTCCTAGTCAAGATTTTACTCTCCCTTATTTATTATTTACTCATGTTTTGATCTCTTAACTGTGTGCTCTAAGCGGCGCTTCGTTTTGTTTTTTTATGTTATTCAAATAATTAAATGATAAAAGAGGAAGAGCTAATAATATGATTATTGAAATTTAACCTTGAAACGACCAACTTAAAAACTACCCCTTATTGATCACCTGGGTCTGTACCGACCCCAGATGGTCGTGTCAGGGTTAAAAATTCATTGTATTTTGACATCTTTACATAGGTAGCTGTCCTGTTAATATGTTACGCTTGCTCTATGCAATCCTATTTGACATAGTCTTCTGTAGGCGTAGTTTTAGATTGATTTATGCTTTTTGTCAATTAATTGGATCTATTAGAAAAAAGTCAATAATTTTGATATTTGATCGTCTCAGAATAGGATATATATTAAAAATTGAAACATTTGTATGTTGTTGATGTCAGTTAGATGTTTGTCTTTTCACATTAATTTTATCAATATAATTGGTTATATTTTGAGAACTTGCTTCTTTTGCTTTTAACTGTTGCTTATATTAAATTCTTTTACAGAGTGGTTAAGAATTCTATATAAAACAAAATCGATTATAGAAAATGAGATCAATCTTCAACAGTATTCTTTTTCGATCTCTCTCTCTCTCTCTTTTTGTTACAACTTCACACTATGAAACATTGTTTTATTTTCTCGTTATTGTTTATTGGATGATCGTATATGGCTCATTAACTGAATTGTATTTTATTTTAAGCATTGAGAAATGAATTATCTTTCAAACAAAACAAAAAAAAGTATAGAATGAAGATCCACAGAGAATTTTGGGATGCCAAATAAGCTATTGTTGACCCTTGTTTGGGGCATATCTCCCTCAAACGTCATGTTATAGGGCTGAAAATTTTATCATAGCCTCTCCACTACAGTCCCAACATATTCTGAAAATTTCATGCGATTTGCATGTACCGAACCCGAAATCGATTTTTGAGGGGGGGGGGGGGCGCCTTAAAGAGAATAACAAACTAGTGAGAAAGAGGAGGAAGGGTATAGGTACCACTTCTTTTGAGGATTGATAGATGTTTCGAAATATCATAGTTGTATATTTTTAATTATGTTATTTCAACGAAAATAAATTATCAGATAAGGGGGAAATAGATGTAAAGAATACGGATATCGGATTTTGATTCAATATACTTCCTAAATAGCTTTTTCAAAATGAATATGTCAATGACTTCTCTCACATGTTTCATATGAGACGTGATTGCCAACAAAATATTGTAAACAAAAGACCTTATTCAGGCTGTTCACTTAAGAAACAACCTATATAATTAAAGTTTTCTAAATTGCAAATGACTAATTGGTACACCACATTATATCGATCAAATCTCTCGATTAGCTTGGTCAATAAATTAAAAGGACGAGTAAATATGTAGAAATCTTTTCAAATATCAATGAAACTTGAAAAGCTTCATAGACATAAACAATTTAATGATTATGATTGACATACATACTGACTATGTAAATAGACGCACACGAATAAAACTCTAGTTGTCGACTTGTAGCTAATCGAAATGTCCTTAGAATATTTTACATGTACGTAGTTGAATACAATAATGATTCAAGAAAATGATCAAATGTAACAATTATTTTTGAACATTTTATTTTGGAAGCATCCCAGACACGCACGTACCGAAGGGGGGAGCATGAGCCCGCTCCCCCCTCCCCCCCTCAGAAATGAAAACGCCTGGAGGAGGGTACAGGCAGAATTTTTTTGCGCAGCGAAGTTTTTCTTTTTCACATTGTGCCCGCCCCCCACAGAAAATTTCTCGGTACGTGCCTGATCCCAGACAATGTATCACGTTTACCTGAATATTCATCTAACCTTCGAAATCATACAACAATCAGAAATAAGCTTTGTTACTTCAAATAAAAATAACTTAAAAAAAACATATTCATTTCAACTTTATTTACACAAAACAAAATCTATATACATATAAAATTATGATAATCTACTTTCTACAGATTCTACATTTCTGCTAGCTATAACCTTATGTTCATCGATAGTATTAAAACCAAATGCTTCACGACGTTTATTAATAATATAATTATGTGAAAAGGAATGATCGAGTAATGAAACTTGAATATAATAAATATTAAGATAAGACAAGTTTTTTAGATGACTAAGTAATATATCAATAGTAGATACACAATTATCGAATGAAAACACTTGAAGTTCAATATCAGTAAGTGATGGAAAACGTTGGACGAGTTTTGATACAAAATTTGAAGGAACATAACGCTTTCCTTGTATTGATTTGAGTATTTTAATTTGTTGGAAAATTGAAATAAGAAATTAATTATCGATGAATTCTGATAAAACCAAATATAAAGGACTAATTGTAAGTTTAATCACATTTGGACATGCTCTAAAACAGAAAAATAAAATATACTCAATATATTTATATTTATTGATAGTGATTATTATTCTATAGAATTCAACATCAACTATCTGACATAAAATGAAATTATTCATTGAGAAAAAATAATATTAGAATTATCAAAAATAACTCATAGATTTAGAAATCATAAAAATCACTTAATTTGATTATCTATAAAAGATTGTTAGAAAAATGAAAAATGAAGAATCAAATGTTTTTTTCTATCAACATCAAGTATACTTACTGTAGAATAAATTGAATATCTTGCCATCCAGATGTATCAGCATATGATTGAAAGCCAATTTGATTTACATTGAGTAAATGAACAACATGTGAAAGATAGGTAACACATTGCTGTGAATCATCATTGTCATTTGATTAAACAGAGTTCACTAAAAAAAGATAATGAATAAAAATGACGAGAAGAATAATTAAAAGAAATATGTATTCTTCTTACCAATATTCAATGAATTGTTCGACGATGATGAAGATATTATTGGCATATATATGACGAGACAATTGATATGTTAACGTAAAGGAAAAGAACAAGTAATTCTTGGTGTTATCTTTTCCATGTTCAATTCTAAACATTTTGTATCTGAACAATAAAGATAATGATCATTTGTTGTTGTTTTTGTTGATCGTGTCTCAAATGATTCATAATTCATCAATGGAATATTTGTACTTAGATTTCTTTTGTATTTGTGATAAGCAAATGTGCGTAACATAACAATCTGTACTACAAGAAAAAAAATGTATGGTGAAAAAATTTTGTTTCACAATAAACAGATTCTCATAGGCTAAAGTTTGAGTCTGTTCATTGTCAAATAATTGATTGTCTGTGCATGGCTTTTGATATTTTATGAATATTCCTTTCCTCGTCCTACCAAAGTCGATATTTGTGATAGAAAAGTATTTTAAGGTAGATAGATGACTGTGAAGCCTGAAACACGGAAATTTCATAGTCAACCTGATAGTTGGTTGATCCATTATTTTTATGATAGATTTTGAATATTCTTTTTCTCCTTTATCATAAAGAAAAGCAATCCTTTTGAGCTCGGAATCGTACCATAGCCTCAACCTGATGAAGTTGTTTTCATCTTCTGAATACTTTTTTATTTCTGTACATTGCCTGTAATAAGAGAAAAACAGCATATAGACTGAAATTCATCTTCTGATTGCATTTCTATTTGACGTCGAGTTTTCCGAGATAGTGGGTCTCGAAAACTGTTTATTTAGATTCAAATTTTGTCAAAAGAAATATTTTCTTGCAGATCGATAGAGAACTATTCAAAGTTATCTATTTATGGAATAATAAAATACAAAAAGATTTTGACTGTCACGCCCGAAACAGAGAAGCATCGGAGTTAGTTCTAACGTATAGAAACACCTGCATAAATGTCATTAAAATAAAACATAATCAATGGCAACGATAGACACTATTTCTCATTTCCTCCAAATAACTCTCAGTAAACGTTGGTTAGTGTTTCTATTCTTTCTTTCCGATTTAAAGCAATTTAACTTACGTGACATATTGGAAGTAGGTACCCATCGATCAATAATCATCTGCCATTTGGGATACTTTTTAACAAAATATTGAAATGAATTTACGACCATGTCTATATCTAATTTTGGATAACGTTTCACAATTGAGATGTCCCATGAAGGAATTTAAATCGAATAAGATTAGGCATACAGCGTAAGATATAAGCGATTGAACGAATGTCACATATAACAAATGTTGATAAACCGAAAGTTGTCACTTGTGGTGATATAGGAAGATCATTTTTATTAATAAATGGATCGTAAATTGAAACACTAAAAGAAAAAATTATATTTTCAATCTTATTTTATACAGAATATTCGTCGGATATTTTCACTGTAACTTACTTTAAATTATTATTTTCAGATACAATTTGTTGCTTTATTATGACATGTAGACACCGTATTCTATGACAAACACGAAGAATTGGCAAAATTGAATATACTGAAACTGTATTCAGTGAGCCAGACATTAACAAATCAAGTGATATGAAATTCGAAGCAATTGAAGTATAAGTTGATATGTCTAAGTAATCATAATTATAACGAAGCATAACTGAACGAAAAGATGATTTGTGCATCAATATAGTTCGAGTTATATCACATATGTATTTTTCATTGATATTTTGATAAATTGGTTGGGCGATAACAAATGTAACAAGTCTATTCAAACTTTTAACTTGTTTAATAACATTATCAAGTAGAGTTGATGAATTAATCGACATAAATATACATGATTGAAGATTAATAAAATGATGTCATTTAAATAGTAAACTAATAATAGGTACACGATCACGAATTGTATCATGAATTTTTAGTGAGATGACTTGATGACCATGAAAAGTAAGATGAGAAGAAAGAAATTGTATTTCTCGATCATAATGACTGTTTAAGATGATAACATGAAGTAAAATTGATTTTAGAATAGACAAAATTCGTTTATTCAATGAAGCAAAAGCAGTAAAAATATCAAGTGCATGTAAATAATCAAATATTTCGAAGAAAATTTCATTTGATAAATCTTCTAAATGGGTATGTGTATCCATTTGTATAGATGACAAGAATAAAAGATAGTAATAGTCACGTTGTTCAGTTTATTCTGTGTAAAGAATTATCAAATGATAAAGAAATCGATAGATAATATGTTATATAATCTACAATAAGCAGTCTATGAGCAATATTGATGGGAAGATAAATTGAAAAATGAAGTTGACCGTCGATTTATCTTTATATGCGAAACAAAGAATTCTTCTACACGACACACACACACACTCTATTCGTTGATCGCTTTGATCATACACTAATTGGTTTGATCTCAGGAGGTAAAACACTGAGTGTGCATGAGGGTGTATGTGTATCCTGTAGAACTACCCATCAGTTGCACATATGAATCATTTAAAGATGATAAATAGGTACAGTTTAACATTGACGGTTTGACCGTTGGAATGGCAATATTTGAAAAGAGTTAAATAAAATGTTTTCTAAATTTATTTCATTTGTGATTGTATAATGGTTATTAACTTATGTAGTTAAGCTAATACAAGAAAAAGTAGTGTCAAACATATAGCTTCGGTATATAACGAATAATGGATAGTTTTTTAATAATAATGTATCTACTCTTTTAATGGTGATTTTTCTCGAATATTTTTATCCTGTACGTGTAAAAAATCGACTTACAGATTTGTCTCTTTCAAGATGAGCAACAAACATTTGTTTGCCGGACAGACTCACGAGTCAATACTTCAACAATCGATGTGAATATATTTTACTAGAAATTTAGCATCTATGTTGAGCTTAATGATAGCAAAAATAGTCGAACATTAGAAAGTAACGAACGTGAGAAAACATTTGTTACATATAGATAACAAACATCTGATTCATTTTCAGTGATCAGCGGCTTTGAATATTCGCTTTTGAATAAATATCGTAGTTGATAAGTGTCAATTTTTTTCTGCTTCATAAGTTGTTTCTTGCTATTTTCTCTGAATTATTTTATCCAAAACTTGCGCGAGAAAGAGTTTATCCAAAGCAAATATTCCACCGAATAACTGTCGTAGATTCGTAAATGCATATTGTTAAAAATGGCATTCTTACTTGGACTTATTCAAGCGCCTGGAATTAATTATATTTAGATTTTCATGTATTCTGCGGGAATCTTCAGCAGATTCTGCATCTCTGGTTGATGACGTTATGCAAATAGGGAAAAAGGCATTTTAATGTTCTTAATGATTTTCTCCGTGTCGACTTGGTACTCTTATTTGAAGAATGAATAAAAACAGAAAGACGAAAGCAATCTTGATTCGATGGCTTCTTGCTTGCCTACTTTGTCTAACACATTTACATATATCTATTGTTCTGCTTCTTGCAACTAAATCTGCTCATCATCTTGTTCTTCGTTTTCATCAATTGTTTCTTAATCATGATCACTGAGACTAGCTTGAAGTATTTCAGTACCTTAAAAATATGATATTGAATTTATTTCTGCATAATCAAGTGGAACAAGATCACGTCATTAAAGTTCAGTTGGTTTTTCTTAATTTTTTCTTTCTAATAAAAATAGATTTTTCTCACGAAATAATTAATTTAATGAACGAGCTGAAGCTGAAACAAATTTATCACGATACGATTTATATTTTGAAAGATCATGCAATCATTTTTCATTCATTGCTCAATAACATTTCGCACAAATTTAACAATTCTATTATAAAATTATTTGCAACTGTTTTACAAATACTTTACAGAGTATCAGGTAGAATAAGTTCAGTTAATGTTTGTGCAACATATAAAAGTATTTTAGTAAATTGACGTTGATGTGGCTGAAAATATTGTTGTAAATATGGATAAAAATCTATGCTGAAGATTATTTGAATGTAAGAGAAGATCTTGATGACGTAATTTTAAGCTTCTAGTACGAACATGTATGCATTTTGACAATGAAGATCTGGTACTCTTCTATAAATTTAAAGTATGGTGATGGTTGTGAAACTAGATACAAGAATATTAAGTCGATTAAGCTCAGAAAACAAACACAAATAGACAAGTGTCACCAACGATAAATGAGAAATAAAATTTCAGATATTTGACTGTTACTATAGACTCGTACCTTTTCCGTTGTATTCTTATTTATCAATGCTTGTGAATGAGCGGGTAAGTAGCTATAGTTATTTGATCTGATTTAAATAATTTCAGAGCGGATAGTTATTGAAACTATACTATAAAAGCATACTCTACATATAACTGAAAAAACGAGAAAAATAAACACTATAATTTGTCAACTTTTGATTAAACTTCGTGACTAGTCCACAGTCGGCAATCTTTCACAGGCACTTGGAGATTTTATTTTAAAACACTTCAATATATTCAAAAGTACTTTTCTTATAGGTTTTCGCATGTGCTCTTTTCAATAGAGTAGTTTGCAGAACTCAGAAGTACTTTTAAGTTGGTTTTCTAAAAATCATCGGTTTTCCAGAGATCAAAATGGTCGTTTAAATATCTAGTTACGATTTGAACATCATTTTTTATACATTTTTGAGTACACTGATTTTGAATCTGGTAATAGAAAGGTTTTACAGAACCTTCAAGAAAGTTTTCTTGAAATCCAGGTCTTTGGAAACTACTTTTAATAGAATACTTAAATTGAAGCGTTTTCTATGTTTTAGCAAATGCTAACAAGAGCTCAGACTAGAAAAGCACGTCGTCGTATAGTATATAGTGCCCATCACCACCGCTTGACTTTTTTTTTTATGCAGCTGGACAAGTCATTAGACTTCTCTTACAACTTGTAGACCGGTACTTCAAGGTCATTTTTCGTGGATTTGCTATGTATACGCAAAAAGAATCAAAATTGATGCTAAACTAAAATTAATGAAAAAAAAAACTTATAAAAAAAAATAAAATTCAAAATAATTAACTATCTACAAGCATACTATAAAAAAGGCTATCGTCTTCATTGTTACATGTCAAAACTGTTTTGTCTTTTCTTTTTGTTTTTGCACAAGAATGTTGTACAGTATAATTTATGACAGGATCGCTTCTTAAAAACAATCGATTGAAGATATCTGTAAGATTTTTTATGTGTCCACATTTTCCAAAGATCCAAGATCTTACCATTGTTTCTGGCTGTATCACAACCGAACATCATTAGCCTAGTTAATGATCTTTGTAGATTTGTAGTTTCACGTCATTGCGGACGAAACATTGAAAATTGGTACTTTCACGTATGACTGGATTTTGTTGAGAAGTGATCTCGTCTTGAAGTCGTTGAAAGGTACATCATTCAATGCAGTTTCTCGTATTGATTCTGAATATTTGATTAGTTTTGTCTGAAAGTACTGCTAACCCCCAAAAATTAAAGAATAACCTGGAGAACCGGAGTTTTTTATAAAACCTCTAACCCAGTCCAGGAGCATTTACGCATCTTTACGCTAAGTGAGTAGATGTGTCAAACAGATTTATACATTATGTGAAAATTTCGCGCGTTTGGAAGCTGTGCTAAAGTGTGCGCACTGACTACACTGAACATGTCTTTTTTGGAAAAATCGCGGTTGAGAAACAATGCATGGTTTTTCTAACGGAAAGACTGTTAGAGCAAGAGCTCTACTTTCAGAATCTGCATGATTTATTCTTTAAATCATTCTAATTTCTTTGAAACAATTCCCAGGTGATTCGATCCGACTGTCGGATTACGTCGGATTATATCGGATTATATCGGAAAAATTACCGGATTTTAACGGATCCGACGGGAACTCGTCGGAAGTTGTCGGCGTCCTAGCCACAGGATTCCGACAGGAGGTTCCGGATGTCGGAATAATCAGGATCCTGCGAAATCCCTGAAACTCCGACACTTTCCGACATCCAGAACCACTTGTCGGAATCCTGTGGTTAGGATTCCGACAAATTCCGGCGAATTTCTATCGGATTCGACAGGGTGAATTCGACCTGGGAAAACACTTTTCTCTAAGATGACAGAAATCAGGGCATTTTTTGGATCTAAGCTTTTTTCGATATTCTAAAGAGTTAAAATAAAAAAAAGGGTTTCAAAAAATCGGCAATTGGTTAAAGTATATTGGACATTATTCAAATCGCGAAAAATATCACTTTCATTTTTTCACCAAATGTTCATGTTGTTGCCCACTGTGCATTGTTCGATTCGTATCTTATCGTTAGTGCACGAATACAGAAAAGATCTTGAATAAATGACATGGAATTTTTTTGTTTATTTCTTATTTGAGACATTCATTGATGTCAAATACTTTATCATCAAATCGTCAAGTGGCACAATCATTACGAAATATTATTGAGCATGATCGAATAAATAATAATGAATTATTAATCAAAGTTCTTGAAATAATACAAGAATTTTTGAACAATTTAGACGATTGTTGCTCAAAATTAGAACACCAAGATTACATTAATAAATGTGAAAAACATATTGTAGCAGTAATTCAACAGCCTGAATACAATTTGTATGGAAATCAATCAATCGTTTGAACAAATAGAAAAAACACGTGGAATCAATGAAAACGATTGAATTAAAAGATCTTGATGTATTAATTACTGCTCTTGCTGATCTGAAGCAATCAATCGACAAAAGCTTTTCACGCTTAATCAGTGAATTAAACAATATGAAAAGAAATATGAATGATTTGGCAAACAAAGTTAGCAAGCTGGAAGTAGAATCCGAAGCAGTAAAAACAATGAATTTTATCTCTGATCTATTCAAACCTGTCGTTTCGAAATTACAATTGTTGCTGTTGGAGAAAAATTTATCAATGACGACACTCACAAAATCACGATTAGAACAAGTTAAACAAGTTTTTATTCAACGTAACAAGGAAAAGCATGATGATGAAGAATTACGTTTTATTGCAGAAATTATTGAAAAAGTTAGTGATGAATATCACTTAGAATCACTAGTTACCATTGATTATTTAATAAAAAAGAAGAATCGAAATGAAATGATGCATTATTCACGAAAGATCAAGAAATATGCATTATCAAGCAGTTCTGGTGATTGGAACTTGGTCGAATTTTTATCAAACCAACCAGAATTAGAAAATCATTTATTCATAAGCGAAGTAAATGCATTGAACGGTCCTTTTTTTGCTTGTGTCAACAATTGATTGTGCCATCTGAAAATTGATGACGAGATGATTTTTTTTAACAATAAAAAACTGACAAACGATATTTGTTTATCTAGATTTTTTTTGACTGAAAATTGATTTGATTTCTTCTTTCAAACATTTTTCATATGAACGTGACTGCTGAAAAGTTATGGTCCATAACAAAACTAAATAGAAAGTAAATGACACATCAAACAAGAGATCACATATGGAAGAGAAAAGTGTAACTACTCTATCATGATTTAAGAGACATTGAGTATTCATCCCAAACTTTCTTCTAACGAGAGAAACCCGCTAACTAATTAAGAGCTTTTGGGCTCATATCCTAGCCATAAGTAGGACATGATGGGACTAGAGGAATTCCAAAAGAATTTGCTTTCATGGACCTATTTGCTTGAGATACGAACGTTCCAAGTTTAGAACCAGAAGCGTAGATAAACTATTTCTAGTGGATGAATTACAATATTGTCATATTTCTATAGAAAGCTCTCTTTATCCTTCCTGTATACTTGTTCTGATGTAGACTGTAACTTCGAATGAAGCCCATAAAATACATCAGTCAGATGACAATGAAAGACTAAGCACTAGTCAGAAGGCATGCAACCGAAACAGCAGTTATAAATAATTGATGAACGTATGTGATGGTTTATGAAGCATATATTTCAAACAATTTTATTATATCAAAATAATAATACTTGATATCTCTTTTCTATAGAAGTTATCTCATCAAATTACCACAACAACATGATTTTTACAACAGCTCGACATTGTACATAAATGCTACAATGTTGTAATTCAAGCACGAGAGGCAGTTTATCTACGCAGCCCTACTTATGAGCAGGATATGAGCCCAAAAGGTTTTAAACAGTTGGTGGGGTTCCCTCGTTAGTCACTTGATAATCTTTATCGGAAAAAGTGAAATACTTATATTGTGTTAGTTTGTCTCATCAATCACACTCGAGATAGTATTTCAAGGATACAAGTAAAGTAAGTTGTGAAAATGTCAAGTCGTTGTTTTTACTGTGCTTATCATGTATATATTTTCTTTCTTACCTTTTCTTTGTCACGTCGGTGTCTATAGAGACAATTCACTTTTTATTTTATCACTCGACACGAAGAACATATTAAAAAACAGAACACCTGTGTTTTATATTATTTGCACAGAGAACAACATATTTCGACTTTTAAATTCAAGCAGCAAGTATTTTTCATACGTTAAAGTGAAAAATGGCGAAAATACCAACCCGTCAATTGGGAAAAACCGGTCCTCAAGTGTCAGCTATTGGTTTTGGAGCAATGGTTTCAGCAAAAGGCTATGGAACTCCCGAAACAGATGAAGAACGGTTCAAAGTTTATGATCGTGCAATTGAACTTGGCAGTAATTTTTTTGATACGGCCGATGTCTATGGTGATAGTGAAGACTTACTGGGAAGATATTTCAAGAAATATCCACATCAACGTGAAAAGGTCAGCAAAATAATCATAATATATAGATCATTCTGATGTAAAATATTCTAATCTCAAGGTATTCCTTGGCACAAAATTTGCACTTGTGATGTCTCCTGAATTCAAACCTTTCTTAGTTCGTGGTGATGCTAAATATGTTCATGAAGCCTGTGAAAAAAGTTTAAAACGTCTCGGTCTCGACTCAATCGATCTTTATTATGCACATTGTATTGATAAAACTGTGCCAATTGAAGAAACTGTCGGTGCTATGAAAGAACTTATTGATGCTGACAAAGTTAAATATCTTGGTTTATCAAATTGCTCAAGCGATACACTTCGACGAGCACATGCTGTTCATCCAATTGCATGTGTACAAATCGAATATTCACCATTTGGTCTCGATATTGAACGAGAAGAAATTAGCCTTTTGAAAACATGTCGAGAACTGGGTGTGGCTATTGTCTGTTATTCACCTTTAGGTCGAGGAATGCTTACAGGACAACTTAAAAGTTTAGATGATCTTGAAGAAAACGATTTTCGAAGACGTCTACCACGTTTTTTCAAAGAAAATTTTTCAAAAAATCTTCAATTAGTTGACACATTAACGGCATTAAGTAAGAAGAAAGGTTGTACTCCAGGTCAATTAACATTAGCATGGATACTTGCCCAAGGTGATGATTTCATTCCAATACCAAGTACAACGAAAATAAAACATTTAGAAGAAAATCTTGCTGCAGTTCAAATCAAATTCAATGAAGAAGAAGTACATGAAATTCGTCAAGCTTGTGAAAAAGCCGATATAGCTGGTGGATGTTGTCCGGAGAATATGTCTACCATTCTATTTGCTGATTCAGCTCCAAAGAAAAACTAATTAGATTATGATAATCACATAGATCGAAGTGAAATTTTAATAAACAGTGCATTTTTTAGATATTCTATAGAGAGATCGATGCACTTTGGATCCATCGAAATAAAATAGGTTTCAACTTCTTCATCTTATTTCAAATACTGTCATATAAAATCCTGTCTTCACAACAGAATATCCGTCGCATAAGAAAACTCCTCTGACGAAGAAATTCTTTGGAAATTATAGAAGACCCTCCTTCACAACTATACTTCATTAAGAAATTATAACTGTGAGCAATATATTCAATCGAAAATCTGCCTAGTTATCACAACTCTGAGATTGAACTTCAAATAGTTTCAGCATTTTTTAAAATCTTCTAAGCTAGCGCGGCTTATTAGGAAGTCTTTCAATTTATTATTATTTGAAGAGAAGGAATCTAATAGAAGACTTCTCTGAAATATTTATTCGCTTAAACAAAATAGAATCCTCTAACTCTTCTTCTATAGGAGAAAACGATTATTATGCAAATCTATGTCTCTTTATAGTTAAGATTTATTTCTACTTTATTTATGATAATAACAGAAAAATCTTGAGGATGGATGGGTGAGGGTGATCTATTCGATATGTCTTCTTAAATACTAATCGGATTATTGATGTCTAAGTTCAATACTTTCAATTTGATTTTTTTTTAAAGTTTCTGTTGAAAATTCCATTTGTTATTTTATTTAGATCAGTTTCAGATTTTGATACATGAGAAAAATTCGATAATCGCTTAGTTCGTTTTGATGAAGAAAATTCTTCATGATCATCATTTTTTATTTCTGAAATTGTCTCATTTGTTGCATTATGATATTTTTTTGTTTTGAATTTATCTATGACAGATGAAGTAGTTGAAAGTTTTTTAAGAAATTGATCAATTGTTAATTATTTAAATGTTGATTGTTTAACGGATAATTTAGTTGGTGATGATGGTGGAGTTTTGAGTGTGGGTGTGGGTATTGTGATGAACTTGAAGAGAGAAGTGTCCATAATATAGTGATATTCGTTTCATTTGGCTTTCTTCCACAGCAAATCGTCTCATACTCACATGGAACATAAGTTTATTTAGGAAAGATAGACAATGAACATTAGTCAAGCGTAGCGGTCACAAGAATATAGAACAGTTGCAAGGTCAATAGAAAGAAAGAGATAGATGAAGATGAGGGTGGGTGTGGGTGTGAATGTGTTGATATACCTGTTAATTATCTGATCATCAACACCCACACCTTCAAATCAACCTAACTGGAGCCAAAGAATGAATTTTCTCTTTAATTATGACATCTCGATACAATGATTGTTTTTGAAATGGATCGAGTGTGAGAGAACAATTTTCAAACTTGATTAAAAGAATTCTTGAAAAGTTTGTTGTTAATTAATTCAATTTATTTTTGTCGTTGTTAAGACAATTCAATTATTTCAAGTTTTGCTTTATTAACAATTGTAACGATTTCAATATTATCAATTGATAAATATTTCATTCGATTATTAATAATTAGCAATGATAAGATAGCAAAATTTATCATTTTTATTTTCATTTCAATCAGTTAATGATAAATAATTTTTATTGTTTACTAATTAATGATATACAAACAAGAGAATCAAGTATTAATGGAATATCATTATCTGAACACTATGATTGTTCAATAGCACAACTACGAAGAAAATTAACAGCAAAATAAAGTGCATCAAATATAGTCAATTAAAATTTATTTACATGTTCTAACTATACTTTTGTTAATTATCTGTTTAATGATAAACATAGTTCAATAAGTAATTTTAATACATTTATATGCATTGTTTTAAAATGTTCAGAACTCCCATTATCTTGCGCTTCAGATTGAATTGTATAATGTTCAAAATAATTGTAAAATATCATATTTAATAAGTTTATTGATGTTTGATTTTAGTACATTAGATCGAAGTAAATTACCATTTTTTAATAAACGTGAAAGTGCTGTTGTAACTAATAGGTTACGTTAACTTTGAATTGTTTCAATATTAGATCAATGACAATTGTTTGACAGCCATAATATAATGTTTCAAATTGTTGGCACGAGTTTTTCAAGCTTTAGCTAAAGCCGACTATAAAATAAGAAAAATCAGCGTTTAAGTACAAGATTCTCGATGAGGCGGAGTCTCCTTCTCGAAATGTTCAATACTCTATCGATTTTCCACAGATTCGTCGTAACTTTGGGCAAAAAACAGAATTTTCAAACACTTGTTCTCTTTCTCTAGCAATAAGTAAAATAAAAATAAATAGACTATGTCGTTGTAAAGAGAATAAGATTGGGGCAAGCCATCTGTTGTGAGAAAGATTGAATCCCAGTAAATTTCTACTCCTAAAAATTGTATGGAATTCTCTAACTAATTTCAATAGGAAAATGACGAGTCCAAACACCGAAATCATGGGCCTGATTTATGGCAATAAATAATATTTTATCATTTGTAGCATCGCATCATTCGCATTTGCACTTTCTGTGAAACACGAACTAAAAGAAATGCTGAAATGAATGAAAATACTAATTGTATTCCATTGATCATAACAAATATCTTTACAATGGTTCATTACTCATCGTGACAAGTATAATCTTGATCGTGTAATTTATTGTATATTTTTACAAACAACTAAAAGAAAAACATACGACTTTGTAGACCAACTGAAAATCTCTAGAAACATATTAATTTCATTGTTTTTCTGAGAAATAAAATCATATATCAAGTATATGCAGTGCTGATTGACAAGGCAACCTTCATAGATGTTCGCTGTCGAATTCAATAATTTTATGCCTAAAGATACCATAAAGTATATGCTTGTTTCTCAGAGAAGCGCATGCACGATTTCTGTTTTATAATCTCACATGGAATAATTTTTATGAAGAGTTTTACAGTTTGTAAATTTCGTAGCTCCAAACTCGAAACTTTTGAAGAAAGATAACAACTTACCGTACTTAGATCTTGTTTTTTTCATTACTATTCGGTTTGAAAACTCGGAAGTAATATTTTTTATTCATATTATTTCTTATTGATAATTGATGTTTTTCAACTTTACAACCTTGTTGCATAACTTATTATTATTTATTGTTGATATTTCAGATATGTCAAGTACAGTATGAATATCAGATTTCATATATACACATATTTGTTCTTGACATGTTGAACATGCTGATGTACGTAAATGTTGTTCGTCAGAATTAAAAAAAAACATTTTGGTGCTATTGTTGTTACTTCAAGAGGATGTTTATTTGTTTGAGAACTTTCATTAATTGCTTGTACAGTTGCAGAACATCAATAAGCTTTCAGATGTCAATGATATCGAAAGAAGTGCTATATTTAAATTAATTTTAAGCATTGAAGTTAATGATTGACATGTAAATGGCTTAAATTCAGATAATTGCAAAATTGTGGTTCAAATACAGTTGGGATTGTTGATAATGAAGAATTGTTTTATAGTTCTACCAATATAATCTTCATTATTTATCCGATGACGAATTAGAAGTTCCTGAAAAAAATATAGGAAAACGATAATGAGATGTAGATTATCGAATAATGAGTTTTGTTTAAAAAGCTTATCACCACAGCTCTGTTGAAACTGAAATTGTTTTCAAGATTGATTGATTACCAGTGATGGGTATAGGTGGGGGTTGTTCTGGCTCTGTTTGTGAGAGTAGAACAAGCGAAAAGCCACATCCGCACCCTCTTCTCAATATCAAGCCATGTGTCAATATCAGTCCACAGATCTTTATACCCTATAACAGTGTTTTTGCGTGTCTAATCACTTTTTATTTCTTAAATGAGAAACAGACAATATCTATAAGTAGTATTTTTATAAATAAATAGCTAATAATTCAATATTCGACATCTTAAAAAGTCTGTTAGATGTAAGATTTTGCGTCATGAACTATTGTAACTGTATAGAACGTTGAATTTCTTTCCATATTCGTTTCATCACTGTTTTGAACTCTTTTTTATATGTTTTCGACGTTGAGACGAAAATAAAAAATGTGAGTAGAGACGGAATGAACGAAACAAAGTAACCAATCAAGTACAACAGAGGTTCTCTTGATGATTTCATGCATCCAAACAAGAAAGAAATGATTAAACGAGGTAAAGCTAAAATAACCAAGAGACTAGAGCTAAGTATAAGATGTTTATGGATGTGAAATTGTTTTTTTAGATGTTCCATGTACGAGTTTTGTTTCTTTGTAGATGCATGTCTTTTTGATAAACAAACAATAATGCCAATAATTGAGCCAACTTTAATTGAAAAAGGCATAAGAAAATGAAAAATATTAATAAATGAATTATAGTTTTCGACAGTTGACGTAAAACGAATCAGACACCAAGTCCGTTTTTCTTCTTCGTCGTCAATTAGACGACGATGTATAGGATCATGAAGAAGAGACATCATTGTGAATAGAAACATAAAAGGAATAATTAATTTTCCAATTTTTTTGCTTTTTGTCATGTTAAAATTAATATTGAGAATGACCGTGCATAGTCGCTCAACAGCCACACAGGCATGTAACCAATCAGTGATGGCTAATAAAGATCGAAGAATAAATTCAATTGAAATGCAACTGAACAAAAGAAAATATGTCGACGTAATAATAGACATTTGAGAAAGAATAAGAAACCACAATTTTAGATTCAAAGTAATAATGATCAGAATCGATGTAATCGATGATGCCAGAAGATAAAAACAAGTACCCACTTTTTGGCATGACTTCGATTGAAAAGTCAAAATAGATAGAGTTCCAAAAGTTATACCAACAGCAAGCATTATTGTGGCCACAACAATACTACTTTTGACATATATAGATTGTCGAGTAATGGGTAGACGAGGATGAATTTGATAACCCAAAATAGCATCAAGTGAGAGACCGAATTGTTTCGTAGTGAACTGACATTTCGTACCATAAAAACATTCCAGACAGACACACATCGTCTTTGTTGGACATGTTGGATGATCTTGAAAGCATTGTCCTTCATTTTGACAATCGTTCCAACCCATACAATCGTAAGCCATTTTGAAATCGAAATGAAAACAATTGGCATGCCTTTTTTCTGTACAAAGACACATGAATGTTTCATTATCATGAAAACAAAAAAGATCAGAATCTTTCATGCATGGAAGGTGATAGTATTTAACTCGACGAAGAATTGGATAATCAAGAATTTGTTGATCGAAGAGTTCTTGAATGTGTGGACAATGTTGTGATCGAGCAATTTCTGTAGAAATGTTAGCTGAATGTGTATAGTTCGATTGAAGAACAATAAGATAAAATTTCTTTTCAATTTGAGCGAAGACAAGATGAAATGGCAATGACATGTAGACGATGACTGTATCTTGATCGAAATCAATCTTTTTGAACATGGTCGCTCGAGTTGGCATTGGATTCTGACTTCTGACGTTATAGTCATGCGCTGTGATAAAATGAACGAGAAATGATTGAGGAATCGTCACATCAGAAAATGAAATATCAATTTTGACATCATTTTCTTCACATCTTCGTCCAGTAAATCCATCCTGACATATACATGTGAAATTTGTCAAAGAAATGCGATCATTGTCTGGTACGCAAAGACCTTGATTTAAACACACATTCATTTGACAGATCGAGTTAAGAAAACATCGTGGTGATATCTTCGTTAAAGGACAAAGACAAATCGATCTATTATTTACAAGACCAACACAAATAGAATCTGGTGAGCAATTGCATTGATCTTGATTAATAGAAATCATTTCAGAGTGATTCGATTTACATTGACAAGATTCGATATTATTATTTATTTTTTGTTCATAATACTTTGAGTTACATGTTCGGTGACAGCCATGTGGTGCTGGAATTACCAGTACAGCACTCTCACGATTGACGGGCATAAAAGGAAATTTTACTGGTAATATCCAACTTGTCAGATAAAGAAGATTGACTTTATCATAAGCATCAATATGGATTGTGTAGTTCTTCGTAATGTTTTTTGGCCGATCCCGATAGAGCAGATAAATATCGAATTTTTTATTGCAATCACGAACAGGTATATAGGTGAATTGCTCATGTGAATGCATGAAACCAGTATCATCAACTAAAGTGACAATAATACCAATGACATTAAATTTTTCTAAATTTTCGTTTCGCAGTCGAAGAGTAAGACTAACGCGTTGATTTTGATACTGACAACGATCACCATAATAATTTGGTGGACATAGACATTGCTCACTTTCATTTTGGCCGACGTAAATTAATATACCTCGATGACATAACCACGCTTGTCGCACGTCCAACTCATTGTAGTCGTTCGATTCTTCTATTTCTTTCATCTGATATTGTATGAGTTTGTTAATCGATGGTAGCGATTGTTTCATGGGAAATGGACGTGAAGACTGAGGAGAAAATGGTAATTTTTTGGTAAGATGCATTTCCAGCATATCCTGAAAGTATTGGAACATATTCGAAATTGTATTAGCATCTGATTGACAAAGTTCATCGATGCCATCAAATTTTTTGCATTCACGACAACGAACAAGGTGAAAAACACATAAAGTGTCGTTCCAGCATCGATAACGGTTAAGTGGATCAGTTGGGTATGATAGGCGGCAAAATGTCCTCTCATCTGTTGCTCCAAGACAATCCACAATTTCATCTTCAGTTCGATTTAGATGCAAACAACCGATTGTCTGATTCTTTGGAAATACACAAGGATGATGATCAGTAGGGCAGTGAAAGTTCGATAGACAATTGATTTCGTCAATGCCTTTCGGACACTGCCATATTCCATTACATTCTGTATATTGATTTACACATGGCCATAGCTCACAATGAGTCTCGTCGGTTTCGTTTGTTGAAGAAAATATTTCTCTCCTACCGTCACATAAAGCAGAGAAAGGAAGTTTCTGAATATCCGTTATCCGTCCAAAGAAATCGGGTTCATCTTCTCCATCAATACATTGTTTTACATTGTTATTTACCATGGTAAGTAATAGACATTTTTTCTCGGATGTACAATGAAAACGATATCTATCATTCAATGAACATGAATTAGATGAAAGTGATTCGTCGAAAGCGTCATAACAATCTGGAATTGTGTCCATGATGTGATGCTTTGGAATACATTTGTTCGTTCCAACACAACGTAACATAGATGACTGCAGACAAGGAATATCAGTGATACTTTGATAGCGACGAGTGCAGGCAAGAAATATCGTATAAAAATCTTTGTCAGATGAAAAGTTCAGTTTATGACTATGTAGACACGTATAATTATCGACTTCGAATGTTGGCATGAGAAATGAACACTTATATTTATCAAAACAGACGAAATGTGGTATTAGAAAACGATTATTAATGATTGTTTGATTGGAAAAGTAGCCTAATCTTATATGTCCATCCCACACAGGAAAACCAGGTGCAAAGAAATAAGATGGACAATATTCAAGATTCATTTTACATTCTTGAACATTTCCACATAATGCCTTACAATAAGTATCGAATTCATCTGTTGAGAAAATATTTGATGCACAAATTGCAATCTTAAAACAACGAGGAAATCTTGTAGACTCTTCACTGTTCCACTCAAACTGGTAGTTAAACACTTGATCTCGATTATTTACACAATCGTTTCTACTTGTTAGTAAAGGCCAAGGTATGCAACGGCCATCACCACAGGAGAAATAATCAGGAGATGGACAAGAATTTTCTTCACAGCGAAAGCTTAGATAATGTTGACAACTAAATCGTGCCCTAAAATGAATAGGCTCGTCTGATCGATCCAAACATTCGTAACCGGCTGCACCGTCTAAACCGGTTTCTACTAAAAATGCTTCATTGATACACATTCCATTTCGACATTGATATTCATTATCGGAACATTGATTCATGTGAAGTTCAAGACAGTATTTTTCGTCTTCACCGCCATCAACACAATCGATTTTCCCATCACATATCTCTCGCCAATCAAGACATATGAGAGAGGAGCCACGATCACATTTCATGTGCATATAACAAGTGAATTTTCCATGAGAACTACGCGTCCATTTCAATTCGATTGTCATGTCAACAATGTTCGAAAAGGAACGATTAATTGGAAATTTGTATTGACACAATGGTCCAAACCATGGTACAGTACAATTATAAAATATTTCCATTGATAAGGAATTATTCATTTGTAAAAAGTTCTGATAACGTTCGATAAGATCAATAGGACTTGACCATTTTATAAGACTTTCAGCTGTCACATTAGTTTTTTTCAGCTGATCGAAGGTTAATGTCGAGAACATTGGTCCTTTGACGACATCATTGTTCTCTATCGAAGATGATCTAATGCAGTACTCAATAAGCTGCTGACAATTGAATGTTTTGTCATCCACCTCTCGCTGATCATTTATCATGTGATAAATGCAATCGTGTGAAAAATCCCCACTTATTCGATCTGTATTGTAGAGATTGTAATGATGTTGTCGTACGTTTGCATAAGATAGTGTTAAGATAGCACTGATGACAACTTGTAGTAATGTCATACCTGTCGTCAGAAGTCTATTTCTGAAATGATATACTAGTTTTCACTATGGTTATAAGAGTTCTCTTATTTTATCGGAGAAGATACGAAAACATGGCAACAACGTCAAGCTTAATATAAGATATTCTGTAAAGCTTCACATAACAGGTGAATCAATAGTAACTATAGTAGAATGTCAGTATTTTCAACTTTTCTTTAGATTCAATCATGCTCTTTTTTTGTTCGCAAGATTTTTCATTCCATTTTTTACAACAACAAAAGTATATTTTACCAATTCAATAGGAAATACTCAATTATTTTCATGCATTGTAACTAAATGATGATGTTAAGCGCATAATATTAAATTTTTTCTTCTTCAGAGTATTTTATATTGTGTTGTAATTTTTCTGTTATTATGTAGTCTTGGCAGAATGCCCTTTCGTTCCAGTTTTCAGATACCAAAGCCGTTGAGAAAAGCATTTTTTCTTGCAAAAGATTAATTGAAATTCTGAGTGGCCATTTTTTTCGGCAAGGATATATCAAAATTAAAGAATTGAAACACAATTTAAAGAGCTTGTAAAATAAAATATTTGTAAAATGCGCCTAAGGTCATCATTTAGTTACGACGCATGAAAAGATTATGTTACACCCTATTGATGCAGTAAAGTAATTTTTTTTCGAGAATGGAATGAGGAATCTTGTGACGAAAAATGAGCCCATTTGAGTCTGAAGAAAAGAAGATATGCTAATAATACTGATACTATAATTGGGTTTTACCCACTCTTTATATTTCAAAGGTCATTAGCAAGAATTGAACTTACATAAAATCAATGTTGATTAAGCAAACGCACTTTGTAAAAAGCATACATACTAATTTGTGTGCTTACTCTGATCAAGATTCATTTCTTTTATGTAACTTCGCTAAGTCTGATATTAATAGCATAAAAACTAGGTATGCTTACCTCACTCTACGAAAACAAACTTTTTAAGAAACTTAACAAGATTTCCTATGGGTGTGGGGGTGGCTGTAACTGTGTGGCTTTCACTATGGAAGCCGAATATGTGATCGAGTTTCGTAATTTCGATTGTCATCTTTCTTCAGTTATGCATGATTTACTGTTTAAACTGTTTCCTCTGTTACAAATATGCACTGTATATGATTCTGACAGACACGTGTCCGATCTCGACTATAACTACTAGTTATGCCTCATCAACTCTCATTCACACTTAGTACTCTCATGAAGAATCTACTTGATAGGGAAATCGAACAGTTGGTCGTAGATTATTCGATCGCGGATGCCAATGTCTTCAATGGAATAGAGTAATTCAACATTTATGAAAAGAATACTTCTTTCCACGAAACACCAATGACTATAGTGAACGAATATTCTAATGTGCGCAAGCACCAAAATATCACTTAGTGGCTCGACCATACAATTACTCACACATTATTTCGGTTCATGATATTCTGAACGTATCTGTAAACAGTTAAAAACCAATGACAAGTGTTTCGTAAGCAGTTATCGCTACTGTAGCTTGTTGCCAAAGCTGCCTTGGTCCATCGAGATCTCGATGATCTGGCGTATAGCATGATGAATATCCACCTATGAAACTCCATCAAGAAGGGTGGATGTGGGTGGGCGCTGACCTCTATTCACTCACCTACACCCCATGCCCACACCTACGTTTGGATTGCTATCGATTCGGAGGTGGCTGATACAACGTTGGGAATGCGACTGGAATAGTACAAAATTGACACCGATCAACCCACCGAGTGAACGACCACCAGCAGTATTACACGCGCATTCAGCCAAGTGCCTAAAACCTTTCGCACATCTGCACCTACCCAATCATACTTAGATAGGGATCCACGAACACTGATTTCACAACACACTAATACATCTACTCGAACCCTCGGTTTTGCAGCAACAAAATTCATACCAATTCACCCGCTCCTATGAAAACTTTGGCAATATTCACCTGAACAAAAATATCTTATGAGTTCAAATTTCGTAGTATTTCATCAGTTTGGTCTTCAGGATACGTCAAGAACAGGTTCTTTTCACATATCTACTTCTGTTATTTTGTGAACCACGGTCTAAAAGAAGTGTTGAAGCATAAAAGGTAAAAGTTTGCAAACATACTCACAGACTGTAACAGATGTTGTTGATATACGATTGCAGGCCGTATATTAGCATCGGCTCATTACTAGAGGTGCGATAATTTAGCTTCCGTTGCTTTCCTAGGAGCTTTTCGAACAGTTCTTTTGGCAGGAGTTGAAATTTTTGACCAGTTCTTGTCAAGAAAGCTCATCTGATGGTGCAGCTCTTTTGTATCAAAAGTCGATTTTCTATAGAGGTGCCGATAGGTTCTCAAGGACTATCCTATAAGGGTACCCATAGATCCACAAGAGCTATCTTATAGGGAAGGGTACTCATAATCCCTCAAGGGGTATCCTATAGGAATGCCCCTAGGTCGTCAAGCCCTAATCTAGTAAGGTACCAAGAGTTTTTCAAGGGCCATCTTATGTCATTATCGATTGCTGCTCCAGGGCTATCCTAGAGGAGACCCATATGTCTTCAAGCCCTATCCTATGGAGGTACCCATAAGTTCTCCAGAGCTTTCCTATGAAGCTACCCACGAATATTGCAGGGTATTCATGAGCGGTATCTATAGATCTTCAACGGCTATTGACTTTCTGCATTGTTAACTTTTCAACGACTATCTTGTGGTAGTTTCGGTTGCTCTACAAGAGCTATGCTGGGAAGCTGTGTCAGGTATCGCTAATGGTTCCACAGATACCTGCCAGTAATGGTCATAAGGTTTCAACGACATTTAGGCATTAGCCGCGAAACTGTTGGAAGAACGTCACTCTTACGTCATCCAGTAATTGATGTTGGGTGTCGAGTCTGAAGTGCGAGGTGTGAGTGCGGATGTATGAATCAAAATTAGCACTCACCCAC
This sequence comes from Rotaria sp. Silwood1, assembly GCA_905250075.1. Taxonomy (NCBI): domain Eukaryota; kingdom Metazoa; phylum Rotifera; class Eurotatoria; order Philodinida; family Philodinidae; genus Rotaria; species Rotaria sp. Silwood1. The sequence continues at coordinate 132,763 of CAJNOP010000276.1, forward strand.
ATCCTAGGATAGCCCTTAAGGACGCAGAGGTATCCCTATAGGATAGGTGTTGAGAATCTGACCTATGGCTATCCCTATTGAATAGGCCTTGAGAACCCATGGGTGTCTCCATAGGATAAGCATTCAGGATCCATGGATACTCCTATATGATAGGGCTTAGCGACGTATGGGTGCCCCCATCCGAAAGCCCTTGAGGATCTATGCCTATCGCTATTGTTGGGTCTTGAGGACCTATGCCAACCCCTATAGAATGGGCTTGATGCAGAGCAGTTGTTTCGTCAGATCTGGGTGTGGGTGTGGTGTGTGGATGTGTGTGTTAGTATCTCTTCATGAACAGATTCACCCACACCCGTCTCGGGAAGCTCTGTTTCTCTGCGAAAAAAAGAGCACTGGTTTTGTGATGAATAATGGAGAGCGTGTTGACTGAGCTGTCCAACCTATTTTGTGAAACACGGTCTGAAAGGAGTGTTGAAGTGTATAGGGTAAAAATTTTGGACCCATCCCCCTCCCTCTCAGACCGTGACAAAGAAATTTCGTACCTATCACAGACCGTCACAGAGGAGCTCTGAACCCATCAGAAACCGTGACAGAAAATCTCCGAACCCGTCATAAACCATGACAGAGAAACTGTAGTTCTAAACCATCAGATAAACGGCTAGCTACAAATGTATCGCAAAGAAATGGAACAAAACGATTTCCATTTAATTAGTAATAACAGATCTATCGTGTTTCACATTTTTAATTCCGCAGGGATTGCGCTAACATCTTTTTCATTCTATTTTAACAGCATGATCTTTGAAATATTTGGAGGGTAGCATGTTTTCATTTGTGTTTTAGCACCATTTTGTAGCTCTTAATGAGCTTTCTCAAGTTTCAGACAATGAGGCTTTTGCATTGGAATCCTATCTCGTCGAATACGTTACGAGTTATCTACGAAAATTATCCATATAAATCAAGAGTAGTCTAGTATCAAAGAGAGAAGAAGAAATCCTAATGTGAAAGTAACTTGTGCAGTGATTTTCAAATAGGACCACTTTGTTCATCTACTGCACCCCGTCATTTCAGAAAGCACCGAGAAATTTCGATATTTATTAGGAAATTTCAATATTTGTAATTTTTAGACATAACGAAAGTTTCTATCTACTAAGCATAAATATATATCAATATGTTATTCGAAATATGGGAGGACCCTACTCCCAAGTCGTGTGAATGTATAGACATTAATGAGAAAGTTTAGCAGTTAGTGGGATATTATTCGAGCGTATGACACATTTACCCTGAACACATTGAGAATGAAAATTTTATCGAAAACAATAAACTTTCACGATAACTTAATGACTCGTTTTCATAAGTAACAATATGTTTTGAGTATTTTTTTTGTTTTATATTTTGCTTGAGTTCAGTAGAGAAGATAAACATTAAATTTAATTATACAATCACTTACCCGTAAACGAAGGAATTGTTCAAATGAATGAATTATTCTTTCTTCACTATCATTGATAAGGAGACTAAATAGATATTTAGTATGGAATATTATCTACTTATGAATACATTGATGAATGAATATAAGGATGACTATTTTTATAGCTCATTCGAAGTTTACCATTCTTTTTTCTTTTCTTATGTTTCTTTACATATGCCTCATTAGATATTATGACTTTCATCACAAATCATATAAACATATGAGAGAAATAATTTCTTCTCGCTTGATATATGAATTTTCTACGTGATTGCTAATAAAAATCTGAACATTTATAACAGTTGATGATCGTTCTTTAATATTCGTCATAAGGCATTTATTTGCGACCAAGCTCACTAAGTGCGTCAATATTAACCATCTACATTATATTTGACATATCGTTATGATCAATATTGATAACACGAGATCATATTATTTCTGACATATATCTTCTTAGTTTTCTCTTCTACATATATTTATTCTCCTTTTTCTCTTTTCTTTGTCTTGTATTTTATATAGAAAGTGTATTTTTAATTTTATCCATTTATGTATATTATCATTAGCTTGTGTTTTATCTGAAAAAGGAAAAGACAACGAGATTAAAAGTTAGATATACATTAACACATGTCTATCAATAGATTAAGCCAACATGTTTCCAAGAAATCTACTAACATAGAACGTGTGTGAGCATAAAAATAAATGATTTCCAATGAATTTCAACTTATAATGCATCAATAAAACGAAGATCATTGATAATAAATACCGTAAAGCAGAGGCAGACGGATAAAAATTCAAAATGAATTTAAGAAAAGTACTGTTTTTTTTTTGAAATAAGACTTTGACAAACGCATAACGCTATTAACTTAAAATAATATTTATTTCATGATAAATGAAGAATGAAGCAAAAAAATTAATGTGTGTGCGCTGATCAATATTAATTCTTTAATCTTTTAACAGATAGACAAATATATATACTGATATAATAAAAAACGATGGATGACTTCAATATAATATTTTCTATTTGTCAGCAAGAAGGCTAAAAATGCCATAGGACTTCGTCAGCAATGCCTCCGCTGAAAATTTAGGATTACTCTTGTCGAACTTTTTTTTTCTTTACTTTTGAGAGAATTCGAAATGGAATCGCTACTAGAAAAATACGCTCTATGCCATATTAACGACATACCAAAATCAAATGTATCGCAAGTTACACTGTCGCAGGCTCTATCATAGATGTGGATGGGATGTAGATGCGAGTATTCATTCCTTGCATTCCGACATCCACACCCATCCATGAAAATGACTGTATTAAAGCTATTTTCTATGAAAAACGAATCGTTTCAAATGTTTTAATGTCTAAATTATGTCAAATCACAATCTTTTCAAGTCAAGATAAGTCAAATGAAGAGTTTCAAAAAAAAAATTCTCCACATTTAAAAACAAGTGGATTTGGAACATATCCATTCCATGACGTTATGGCTTTACATGCATAGCTTCACAAATAGAAGGACGTTCATACAAATGATTTCATATGAATGTAAGGACCAAGTAAAAATTCAAGCGATTTCAACGTGTTTTTAAAAAATAATATGATTAAATGTTCTTCGAAATTTTATTCAACTTATTTTCTGATAATTATCTGTGTTTATAATATCAAAATAAAAATAATTTTATTCATATTCAAGTTCAATTTAAAATTAGTATGAATAACGAAAATAAATTGATATATAGATAAAATCATGTTATATTTTCTTTCTAATATTTCGAAAGTAACGACTTATACATGTTTTAGATGATGGTGATCATTTTGAACACTTATTCTATATCCTATTAGAAGAAATAAAACTTTAAAGGATCTACTAACATATAATACAAAGTAATAATCAAATCTCTCTTGAATTATGAACGTTTACTTTTCCTACATACGTTCGAAACACTCTTTATATTAATAATGATAGTTTGATCCAATGGTAGGAAATCATAGAATAAATATATTTGTAACATACAACAAGGCTTTCGTTTTGATTTTCTAGTCTTCGCTAAACCAAGTAGCAGCGTTTTATTCGATTTTCCTATTAGGAGTATAGAATTAGTGGCAACCTGAATAATCACATTTTGTGCTGACATTTTGTCAGAGATCGTTTATAATCACTAGAAATAACTCCAAAGTAATACAACTCTAAATTTGATAATTCAGCTACTCCTCAGTCTCATGTTCATAGGGCAAAAATCAATTACAAAGCCGATAACATGCCACATTGAAAACTTGGATGGTGATAGTTGAAAACGAAAAGTGATTTTACAGGCGAATACATTTTCCTCGTAATTGAAATTCACATAATACTGATCGTTAAAGTTTGATTAACTTTATTGCAATTCAACTGATAGCTTTATTTGTAAACAAGAAATATCTTTTCAATCATATTTATTTTATTCTGATTTAAACAGAGTTTATTTTTTTATTTGCAAGTTTTGCAAATATATAAAAACTAATAAAGTCAATGACATGAGTACGACAGCGTTTAAACGTAAAAATCATATAATAATTAACATTCTCGAATTATTACATACATGATTGATAGTAAGTTTATCATAGGACATTTTTTATTTGTATGTGATCAGATGATCAGCATAAGCACCAGCATCATGATATATAACAAAAATATTTTGTCCATCTGTAGTTGTATCATAACCTGCTGGTGGCACTTTCATTGATGAACTACCAAGACAGGTTTTACCGATGAGAACACGTGCTAAGAACATAGTACGTTCTCCTGAAGTGCTCGGTTTTGCATATGAATGACTATAATTTGCATTCGAATGAAAATATACACCACAACCATATGCAACACCTATGAAATATGATTTTATTATTAGATAGTTTTTCAAAAAAAATTTCATACCATTGACACCAGCAAATGAACGATTAAAACATTCTTGAACAATTTGATTAGCTGAAGTACCAAGACAACCATGAAAAAGTAATCGTTCATCTAATTGTCTATAACGTTGTTTGTATTCATCACGATGAGCAGCATACTAAAAACAAAAATACATACGAATCATCATAAAATACGAATAATATAGTCTTCGTAATACTTTCTTATAGTCAGATAATAGAAAAAAAATGCATCTATAAGAATATAATGGATATGTTGAAACATTTTTTCTTTGTGACTAATTATAAGGGTCAATAGAAACTATTAAACGCTTGCGTAGAATCAGAGTTTTTATGAAATTGGTAGATTACGGATAATGAATAGGGGTCGACAAGCTCAGCTCAGTTCCGCTCAGAGGAACTGTTTGAACAGCTCTTTTGAGCTGAGCTGAACTGGTGAACCAGTTCGTTTGAGCTGTGAGCTGTGTTCCCAAAACAGAACACTTTTGTTCCGTTTTCGGGAAATAATTCCCATAACAGAACAAGTGTTCTGTTTTGGGAACACAGCTCACAGCTCAAACGAACTGGTTCACCAGTTCAGCTCAGCTCAAAAGAGCTGTTCGAACAGTTCCTCTGAGCGGAACTGAGCTGAGCTTGTCAACCCCTAGAAGAAACAGTACACTATATGATTTTGCTTTACTTTATTATCTAGAAATTTATATAACGATTTTAAAAAAGAAAAAAAACATAAAAAATTCAAAACAATGCGTATATATATACAACAAAAACACCAAATAAAATAGCTTTCTAGTAGAAAATTTTTTTTTT
>CAJNOP010000276.1:138024-154721 GCA_905250075.1 Rotaria sp. Silwood1
AAGTGTTCTGTTTTGGGAACACAGCTCACAGCTCAAACGAACTGGTTCACCAGTTCAGCTCAGCTCAAAAGAGCTGTTCGAACAGTTCCTCTGAGCGGAACTGAGCTGAGCTTGTCGATCCCTAATAATGAAAGAATCTTAAAAAGGCCTGAAAATAATATTTTGATGAAGATAGCTAATACTACTGAATCTTGTTTCATTTTATTTCACATTCTATTTCTTAACTACATCATGTTTTGAATTTTTCTTGGATTAGTCTCTGAATAATAAGACTTTTCTTATCAGCAACGATATTCTTTATTGCTTACTTTCTATTAGTGATATTGTACACTGCGTAAGAGCCGAGATGGTCTTCAACAAACTTAATTAAAGGTTATATCTCCTATCAAAACTCTTATTATTGATAAATGCCTTATAGAAGACTGATAATCAAGATTATGATTTTATTTCTACTAATACATTTAGAATAAATATTTGTCTGTATTCTGAATATTCGAAAAAACATTTTATTATCATTCATATTATTGTACCTGTTTATACCAACGTTCATTTTGAATACGTTCAATTTTAATAATTTGTGTATATTGATTATTCATAGTAGTATTAAATTTTTGTAATACATCTTGATATTCTTTTGATGATTGTTGTAATAAAACTCGTTTACAATTTTGATCTGACGATTCCCAAGTCTAAAATAGATAATTAATTAAAAAGAAAAAAAACAAAACATATATATTTATTAACTTACATCGGGTAATAATGAATCAACAACTTTTCGTCGTATACGTCGTATATTAGTTTCATGATGTTCTTCCATTTTCGATATAACTACTTGATATTTTTCTTGTTTATCATTAATAAAATCAACCTTGAATAAAAATTAAAAAAATTGTGAATACATTTCTTGAAACATTAAAATATGATCACATCTATTTTAAGACATAATTCTTTACTTAATCCTCGAGATATACTATAAGGAATTAGTTTATATATAGTAACAAGATGCTATTGATATACAGTCTATGATTTTTGACTACCCTACTATTTTCTATTACAGTAAAACCTCCCATAGTGGACATTCCGCGATCCGACGGAGAGATTTTTGCTGGAATTGAACCTCTCTATAGTGGACACCATCCGATACTGGACATTTTTTGAGAAGTCTTATTCAGTGTCAACTAAAGAGACTTCCTGTATTCTAACAATTGTTGATTTTTTTTGTATTTCAAGAACAAAAATACATGAAGAGAGAAGTAATAATGAGCACTGGCTAGTTATCTTATTCACTAATATTCTTCACATCCTTAGAAAACGCGCCCGCTTCTTCGAAAAACTTCGTTTTTTGATAAGATCAAACCTCCCTATAGTGAACACTTTCAAAATGTCCCATAGGTGTTCACTATAGTGAGGTTTTACTTTATTTATTAACTTACATGTGAAAGTTTTTTCAAATAAGCATCTTCGATAAGTCCATTAAGTTTAAATGAATATTGTTCCCATGTATCTGAATTTGGTATTATTTCAAAAGACCAAATAACACCACGTGATACAGCATGAATACGTGCTTGTTTAAGTGTTTCAGTTGTTAATTCATAAAAATGTTTTTCTGCTTCAAGAACCTAAAGAAAAAAAAAAAGCTTGAAAGAAAGAAAAAATTTAATCTATTAACAAAATTACTGCATCTTTTGGTCCAATTAATTCAAGTGTATGTGTATCAAAATCAAGTTTAGGTATAACATATTGTTTTAAACAATAATCATAATATTGATTAATTGTATTTTGTGACCAATCCATCATATCATGTTTATTATTTAATTGAATATTAAATAAATAAAAATGAGATAATTCTATAATATCATTTTTACATTTAGTTAAATTATTAATATTTGAACTAAATAATGTTATTTCAATACCTATAAAAATAAAAAAGTAAAATTTGAATATTAAAAAAAAAAAATTATATTTTACTTTTTTCTTCATATGATATCTTTGAATGATGATTTATTTTAGTTTTTAAATTTTGTTTTAATAAATTATTTGAATCTATTTGAATACTATTAAGATATGTAATAAATGCATCATAAACATTTTGTTGTTGTGATAAAAGTATAAATAATACATCTATATTCGATGTATTACTTGTCAATTCTATTATTGTTTCATCAATCATATGTTTAGCAATAATAGATGGATCAAAACCAAATTTTCCACATCCAACACTTGGAAATGCTAAATAAAAATTATAAAATAGAATTAAATATTAGGATTTAAAAAAAAAGAAAAGACTAACCAATAGTTTTATATCCATGAGTAAAAACATATTTAATTGCTATTGAAACAAATTCACTGAGAGATGATTTTAAAGAAGTTAAATTTAATGGATCTGATTTCCATGGAATGAATAGAATTTTTTTGCATGGTAATGTACCATTAGATGTTTCTACTAGTTGTTGATTATTTCCTTTCAATGATGCAATATATTCAGCTTCTACTTGAGGACCAGCGGCACCAATAATTGATTTTCGAAGAATTTCTGATGTAGAACAAACAATGATGACATCAACCTATATAAAAATAAGAACAATTATGATTAGAAATTAATAACAAAATTTATTTTTTTATTAGAAAAAATTAGAAATAAAAGTTTCTGCATACAGAATAGATGTTTAAAAGTAAGCATAGGATTAGTGGCGTAACCAAGGTAGGGCCAGGGGGGGCTCAGCCCTACCACCCGACCTTTCAGCCCTACCACCGGTGTTAGCACATCGTCAACTGAATCCTTTCACAAGCCCTACCACCCCACAGGCCTCGGTAACCTGAGCCCTACCACCGGATATTTAAGCGTTGCTGAGCCCTATCATCGCCAAAACTCTGGTTACGCCGTAACATACGATGAAAAAGTTCGTGTAACATAAATTTCAGATCGAACTAAATTCAAGTTTTCCTCGTTAACCATTTCCGGCTGGATCTTGCCATATAGAAACATCTGTCTATTTTTCAAATAGCCGGTCAGAAAGGATTAATATGAGTATATACTTATATTATCCTGCCCTTGATATTGTGAAGTTCCGAATAATTTTTTCAATAGTCTAACTATACGAAATTCTATGATACTTTTCATCATCTAGTGATACACAATGTTATTTTGAATATAGCTTTTTATAGGAGGTGAGTAAGTACTCAAAAATGAGACTAATAAAAATAATTTTGTAACAATGAAAAAAACCTTTCAAAACTGAAATCTTTAGAAAACTTGTATTTTCGCTAAATGGATGTATGCCACAGATGTAGAAGAAAAATACTCTTTGAAATTTCATCTCTATAGGATTAGTAAAAATAAGGCAATGGTTAAATTTACTGAAGACAAGTTTTTTTTTCAGTACAAAAGCTCTTTCAATGAATCGAAATCCAATTTTCAGTCTATATATGATTTATTGTCTGTTTTATCTTGATTTTAACTATATTATTATTATATAAAAATCAATTTATCTATTCGAAATACATTCATATTGATGAATAATTGCTAGATGAATTCATTTTATAATATTTAATCGAAAAAAAGTACTTACTGTTTGTGCTGTTAAATCTCCAATTGCAATTGTAATTGTTGATTTGCCAATATTAATACTTGTTAAATTTGTTTTTTGAACATTTTGAGATTGTTGTGATCTATCTTCATGATCAACTATTTGTGCTATTGGTATTGAAATGTTAATATGATGTGTTTGAATTTGTTTTTCAAGATAACATTTTGATTTAACAATTGATAAAAGACGTTCAGGTTCATTATTAATAAGTATTGCAAAAGCACTACTCTTTATTTCAAATTTAATTTCAGTAATTTGTGCTAAAGATTCAAGACTTTCTTTGATTTTTGTATGTAAATCAAGTGGTGCAAGAAAATGACCATGTTGTTGAAGACGTGTTAAACTTAAATCACATCCATCAATTTTATATTGTTTTTCAAGTTTATTTAGATCACTTTTGGCTACATATCTTAGAAATTTAAGCTAAAACAAAAAAAAAATGAAATTCAATAATGAAATATATACATTAAATAAAGGTATTGGTTAGAATGGTGAAGATTTTAGAATCAATTATTTCAATAGCGAGAAGTTTTTTTCAGAAAAAGAAAAAAAAAACTCATGACAAGAATTAAGCTCCCCCCCCCTCTCAAAAATCGATCTCAACTACGGAACATCGAGATAGCATGAAACTTTGAGGATATGTTGGGAGTGTAAAAGTACGTCTGTAGTACAATTTCCAGCCTCCTATCCTAATATCTGAGGTAGATACGAACTAAACAAGGGTCGAAAAATAGCTTATCGCGGTCCCCAAAAATCTCTATGGATGTTCATTCAATATGGTTCATTATTTTTTTCATTCGAAAGAGCATGTCAGGATTCAGTGCCTATGAGAGCCCTTTTTTTTTATTCTTATCTTTAATAAGAAAAAGAGGCTTCACAAATTCAATCCCTCAAAAAAATGATGCTTATATTATAAAATCGCTTTTCAATATAATAAGAAAGCTTTACCAAAAACATAAATCAAACCTGTTTATCAGAAAGAGTAATTTTGCATGGTTGTGGAACATATTTATTTTTAATTTGTTCAAATTTTTGATGAAATTCTTTAACTAATTTTGTTAAACCAAATAAATATAAAATATTAGTTTCATTATAAAAACAAATATCTTTTTTATAATCATTTCGTTTACTAATTATTTCTTCTAAATTTATCCATTCTTTAGTAAATTTTGATGATATTGATTGTGGAATAAAAATAATAGTTGCTAAACTAAATTGATTATTAATTAAATCTTCAATTTTTTGTTCATCAATACCAAATTGTGGATTTGTTAAATCAAAATAATTAACATTAACATCTGTTAATGATATTTTTTGACATATACAAAGAAAATTATTTAATGTAAAATGATATTGTATAACATCAATTGCTTCATTAATCTTTGTCCAATTTCCATCTTTAAAAAGAAATAAATAATTTTTTTATAAAAAATTAAATTTTTTTTTTACTTACCAATTTTATCATTAAATTTTCGTGTACGTATTGATGAAAATAAATTTATTAAATCATCAAGTGCACCTTTAACATCATTCATTTGACCAATTAATTCAATAATAATATGAATTTTTTCTTCTTTTGTTTTTTTTCGTTCAATATTTACTTTTACATTATATGTTTCTTTTAAATGTTGTTGTAAACGAGCTTCAAATGTATTTATTGAAAACATACTTATACCTTCTGTTGTTGCAACAGAATAAAAAGATGTATGAGCAACTGGTGGTTTCGTAAGAAGATTACTAGTTGATCTAAATCAAAAGTGAATATAAATTTAAACTATAGATTAAAATCATTGAGAACGTACTCTTCGTTGTTCTCATGGTTTAATAGAGGAGTTGGTAGTGATCTATAAATATAAATATTAAATAGATAAGTATTAAAAACTTTAACAAATTAGAGTAAGGATTACTGACTCACATAGTAAGTAAATTATGTAGTTTATTCTGATTGATTCTACAGTTCATAGGATCCTATTGGATTCATTTTTTTATATGGATTTTAGGGCTGCATGTTGAACTTTTAATAGCTTTTGGTCAAGGAGAAAAAAATGAATCCTAATTCATTAGTTTCTAGCTTAACTGAGTGCATTCATAGGTCATAATAGATTGTCGAAGAAATTTATTAGTGTATCAAAAGCTGTTATAACTAACAGTGAGGACTCAAAAAAGCATGTACATTTTTGTTTTTACACATAAACGAATAATATGGATATTCTGAAAATTTTCTCTCATATAGGACTTTGTAGAGCTTTTTTCGCTGATCATTTTGGTAAAAACAATTTTTGATTTTCATTGAGTAATGACGATGTTATAGTGAAAATACTAAACACTGTAATATAAAGTAGGGAAAAAGTTTAGCACACTTTTAGTATTTGGTTAATTTTTACGTTATTTCACAACATCTGAAAGATGTTCTATATATCATTCGATACAGAATTTAATGGGCTACGTTTTGGTAACAAGTACTTATACTTATATTGCAGTTAATTAATTAATTACTAATTAGTAATTAATTAATTAGTAATTAATTAATTAATTACTAATTAAGAATAATTAGCAATTAATTAATAAAATTTTGATTTTTCTCTTTTTTTAAATTCCAACTCTTTCATATGAAAGAGCATAAAAACCTGAACAAAACTCTATAATTACTATTAGGAAAGCAACGAATTTAGTGAGGTTTTAGTGTGATTTTCAGCGTATGTTCAATTGTAATTAGATATAGTATGTATTACAGTGTTTAGTATTTTGACTATAACATCGTCATTACTCAATGTAAATCAAAAAATTTTTTTTACCAAAATGATCAGCGAAAAAAGCTCTACAAAGTCCAATATGAGAGAAAATTTTCAGAATATCCTTATTATTCGTTTATACGTAAAAACAAAAATATACATGCTTTTTTGAGCCCTCATTGTATCACAGTCTACTTAAATTTCAACACTATAACTTACCTATTATCATATTGATGATTTTTTGCTATATATATACGTTCATTTTGATGATATTGATTTGTTTTCGGAAAAAGTTTATTTCTTAATTCAAATAAATCCTGTGGTTTTGCTGCTATCATATAATCATTTCTATGAATACGATTAAATGCCACAGTAGTTGAATTAGCACGAAGAATATTAACATGATGTGGTTTTAGATCATGAAGTGTTTGATATTTTAATTTTTGCATATAATTATTTGTTTTATTAGCAAATATTGCTGTATTATTTGGACAACGTGATAAACGTGGAAATTTACCTATATAAGTTACTTCATTATCTTTTATTTCAATTTCACCACCAAGTTCATTACCTTAAAAAATGAATAGATTATATAAAATAAATAAAAAATTAATCATAGTTACGAATATAATTTTTGTACTCCATTTGAAATATAGGATGAGCAGCAACCATAGACCATTGAGGACGAAGTATAATTGTAACTGAATTAGGTCTATCCATAGTAGAGGGACCACATTCTGTTGAATGGGAATTATTATCGTTATAATTTTCATCATCAATTTCGTTAATCATTGGTGTAACTGTAATATGAAATTTCGCCTTGATTTTTTCAACAATTGACATCCATTCTTTAAAAGCTAAAATAAAAGAAATATACACATATTTTTCCCAGATAATCAAGCATTTTTTTTTTGTTATTAATATTAGATATGCACATATACAGTACTGCTGAAAATTATTAAAACAAGGTTATTATAATTTTTCTGCTCTGTGATACCAAGCATCGAACTAAAATCTCGATAGAAATTTGAATAGTTAATGAAGTATACACAATATATCAAGATTTCATATTCCATCTCTGTGGGAAATTTTAAAGTACCGAAGAATTGGTAAATGCCTTTTTTTTTGGTTTTTTCGAGATGCTGGCAATTTTATTAAAGCCTCCCCCTCAAAAATCGATCTCAGCCCAAGAACGTTCAAATGACATGAAACTTTCAGGATATGTTGGGGTTAGTGTGGAAAGGCTATGGTAAAGTTTTTAGTCCGATATCATGATGTTTTGGCAAGATATTAGCCAAACAAGGGTCAAAAACTGCTCATTTAGCAAATGAAATTTCTCAGTTCGGGTCTGTGTGATGTATTTAAATTTTCTTTTTGTTTGAAAGAGCATGTCAGGATGCAGTGCAGTACAGAGCCCTTTTTTAAATACTTACTTTTTTAGGGAAAAAACGAGATTGAAAGTTCAATGACTCAAAAACCCCTTAAAAAAATAGATGTCAAGTTATATAAGTGTCTGTATATATATTAAAAAACAAAAGCGCTCTGTACTGTACTGCGTCTTGACGCGCTCTTTCAAACAAAAAAGAAAATAAATACATTGGACGAGTATCGACAGTGAAATTTGGTTTGCGCGTTCGAGATATCGTGAACTGAGAAAAAATGACGGACTATCTTCTCATGTATTTATCTCAATTTTGACCATTCTAGCGAAAAGTAACTTTTTTTTTAGAAGAACCTTCAAGGAAAATGTCATAAAACGCGATGGTGTCATATGTATATGACTCTCTTTATTATTCGTATATTACGATCTACAAACGACTGAACTTTGAAAAGACTCTACAAGTGTTGAATGTTATTTTATTGATTGAAGACCAACAAAGTTCATTGTTTTCTTTTGATGTATACACCTATTTATAGACTTCTATAAATAAACTGAAATTTTGTTTTTCATCATCTTTGGTAAAAATTCTTAATCAAAAGATTAAGTTTTCTTTTCGAAATATTTTATATTATATCTTTCGTTACTATAAATATTCTAAATAAACTTGTTGATTCTATCTTACCATCAGTATTTATAAATTCAATCTCTACACAATAGTCATTTACTAATTGAAATGTAAAAACATTTTTTTTAATACATTGTATAATATTATGAATATCATCATATTTCATTATTTTATATTCATCAATATAAGAAATACTAATAGTATCACATTCATATATTTGTATTAATGATAAATTTTTGCCTTGTAATTGTGGTTTTGATTGATATTTTTCATGAATTTTATTAAAGTCTATTTAAAAAAAAAAAATCTTTATTTTTTTTATTTTAAAAAAAAAAGAAATTTTTATACCTAAATCATGATTACATTGTATAAGATAAATTTGTTCATTCATTATTGAAAGATCCATAATTGTAAATGAAATAGAATTTCCAATAAGTAAAGAAATATATAATTTAATTCGACCTTCATCTATTTTATCTTGTTCATCATTAATTAATATTTTTAATAAAAAACTTCTTCGATCAAGAATTTGTTTTGTACGTTTAAATTTAATATCAAAATTTTCACAATTATGAATTGGTGAAATAAGTATTTTTTCAACATCTAAATATAAAAACATTAAGAAAAAATAAACAAAATAAAATAAAAACTTGAATACCATTAATTTGTTCTAATTGAATAGTACATCGACGAAAAAATTCATTTTCACTTTCTTGAAATTTTTTTTCAATAATTATATTTTGAATTTTTAATGTCATTTCAATTATTTCCATATCAATATTTTCTGTAAGATTTTTTGATGGATAACTAACATCAATTTGTTTATTTATATCATCTTTTTTTATTAAATTTACTAAATTTTTTGAATGATTTAATTTTTTTTTCATTTGTATTAATTTAACAAGTAATATACAATTTAAATTTTGACAATTTATTTGTTGAATTAATTTTTGATTTTGACCATGATTAAAATTATGTGGATAACGACAATCTCGAATTTTACATTGACCAAATTCACGACATATATGAAGTTTATTACATTGTTTTATTTTATTATGACAAATACCAGTAAGAAATGCATCACAAACATCAATCTATGAAAGTTCAAAAGAAAATAAAATTCAATTAAAAAAGAAAATCTAAATAGATTACTTGTGGATCGATACATATTATCATTGTATGATCTTTATTGAATGAGAATTGAAATAATGTTGGACTATGTATTTGAACATGATGACGAATTTCTTCTATAGAACATTGAATACCTTGAGTAATTAATGAACGATTAATATCAGAATCTTTTAAAGTCAAAACTTCTTTATTGAGAAAAACTGAAATAATATTATCTAATAGATTAGTCATTTTTGCAATACCAACCACATGTCGAATTAAACTGAAATAAATAGAACACATATGTGTAAGACACTTTTAAAAAAACCCACAGAATGAAAAACAAAAAAAAAAAAGTCATGACACGTGAGAGCAAAAGAAGAAAAAGAAAATTGTTGTTTTCTTGATATATATCAACTAAGAGAATCTAAATAAAGAGTTTTTATTTTTCTTTAGTCATTATTAACAAAGAATAATAATTTTTGACAGGGAAAAAGAATCGATATACACTAAATATAATTGAGTAATATATTCATCTGTTCTATATTATAAATGTTAACACAATAAATTTTTTTAATATGAATTTAGTAGTTCTTGTATGAATACAAGTTTATTGAAAATTCTACACTAGTTTTGATAAAAAAATTTCATACTTGCAAACAATCTAATTGTTATGAGAAATTTTCATCTGTTCAAAAAAAAACAAAAAGCAACAGATGAATAAAATAATCTATTTAATTTATTTACTCATGATATGATAATTATCAAAACTAAATCAAATATACTCTAAATATCTATAAATAAAAATGAGATTATAATTCATGTCAATGGTTATCATATAAAAAAAGAAAATTCATCCAAATTTCAACCAATTTTATCACTAAAAACAACCATAACTTAACTATTTCCTACATATTGATTTAAATCTTCAGATATTTCTTTTTGTTTTTTTTGTTGTAAAGATATTTTTAAATAATCACCATTAGCAATAATCTTTTCTTTTTATTCAATCAAAAAAGAACAACAACAAAAACACAAATTTAATATCTTTCAGTTTATTTTTCTAATGGTGTATAATTTAATAATTTTTCAATAAGATCAACATGTGATAGAAGCATACGACGACAACAATATCGTTTAAGACCAAGTAAATCAAGTGCATCACCTTCTGTATATTCACATCGTAATAATTCAATATATGCTTCCCATTTATTTCCAATTACTTTACCACATGTAAAACATCGAATTGGTATAATCATTATTCTTTAATTTTAATTTTAGAGATCTAAAAACAAAAATTACTCGTTTTTTTTTTTTTAAATGAATTACTTTTTAACTATAAGAATGAAATAATATTATGTTATGTTTCATTATAAATGAAATAACTTTCATTTGCAACAACCAATCAATAGAAAGCGCTAGAGTATAATTATTTTTTGATATTTAACTAAAAATAAAAATTCAATTTTAAATCAATACCATATTGTTTATATTTTTGTTCTTGTCAATTGATAATTAATAAATCTTCTCTATTCAAATTACACATATTAAAGAATATTTCTTCATATGAAGGAATAATCTTTTTGTTTAACTTCATTAAAATATTATTCTTTATAAACATTAACAAATTCTAATTCATCGTTATCTATTAATCGACAATAATATCGACTTGAAGAATTAACTTAAGTTTTTTTCTCAATTATCTATTCCTTATCATTATATCCTTACAACTTTCCATATGATTGGTATGAAAACATATGTAAATGAGACAATGAGAGCACGAACGTATAATTGTGTAGAAAAAAATTTACTTAATAGCCTTATAAATAATGATGTATGAATCAGAGGTCCAAACAGGACACTAGAGCTATTGCTCAACCTGATTCTGACCCGACTGCCACAGGCATCACCCATCGTTTTCAGACTGGTGCAAGTGACAGGCCAAAACTTGCTTGGATCTCTGACTTGCACTATTCTGAAAACCATAGGTGATGCCTATGACAGGCAGGTAAGGATCAGGTTGAGCAGTAGCTCTAGTGCCCTTTTTGGACCTCTGGTATGAATTACACTAAAACCGTATTATACTTAAGAAAAAATAAGCAAGCATACACGACCATATTACAAAACTATGTAATCAGTACTGTCAACTATTCTAAACAAATTTCATACGATATAGGATAACGATTTTTGTTGATGAAAAGAATATTACTTTCACTACTTTTTTTTCCCGATTACATTCCCATCCTAATTGATTCGTAGTATTACAATAGTGAATTTATTTTATTCATTAAGAATGGATCATATATAGAGAAAGAAAGAAACATTATATAATATATAGACACAGATCAGTTGACACTTAGATATTATGTGACTAGTACAATGGAATAACTAAAAAAGTAAATCTATTGTTATTACTATGATATGGTGTTTATGTTTTTAAATGAATCGAAAATGATAAATTTCCGATGATTTCATCGGTTTTCGTGTTTCACGAAAAACTAACAATTGATAATAGATAATTAAACAAATTGTTGATATAAGGATTTCTCGTTATTCTGTCAAATCAAAATTGGTGTATGTATAGAGCAATGTTTACTAAATTATTGATGACAAGAAAAAAAAAAAAAATTCAAAATTGACAGTTAACAAAATCAGAAAATCTCAGGTTAGGGGGTGTCGGGCACGATATTAGTCATTTTTGAGTGACTACATGTTAGTTTAAAATGAAAAAAAAAACAATCAATTCGTTTGATTTCAATTATTGAGATATAAATAGAAATTATGTATGTAAGAAACTGAAAAAAATACTCACAGAATCATAAAAAAAAGAAGAAATTAACAACATGTTAAATCAAATACGAAATAAATATGTTTTGCTGTCGTAAATGTTGACTAAGAGTATTAAAATAAGTAACTATTTTTTTTTTTGATTATTGACAAAACAATAAATTTAAATAAAATTATTCATTAGAATCAAAATAATTATTTTTGAATAGATATAAAGATCTTCAATATTGTATCTAATTATAAAGAATAACTTCTTAATCTATCTTATATTCTAAATAGTAAAACAACTTTTTATTTTCAATATTACATTGATAATTTTTTGCATGAATATAAGTTTATTGAAATTTATATATTTGTTTTTATAATAAATTTCAATCTGACAATCAATATAACATAAATAAAATAATCTATTTAATTTATTTATTTATCACATGAAATTTAAATGAAAATTTTTTTCGAATTTATGCCAAATAATTTCAATATATATTCTATATATAATAAATATGAAATATCTATAAATAAGAACGCTACAATCTTATATATTGTTTAGTGAAGGAAACATAAATTTTTAAAATTATATTTAGCTAAGTTGAAATAAGAGAATCTGTTTCATGATCATTTTCTAATAAAGTTTCATTATAAAGAAATATATCTTGATTTTTTTTAATATTAGATCTAGCATTATTTGCTAATGTTCGAAGATGTTCAGCTTCTGATATTCCAGTTTGTTTCACAAAAGAATTAAATTGAGAATTTCTATCTGAAAGTAATGCTTGAGGTGTATCAAATTCTAATACTCTTCCATTACCAAGTACCTTCAATATATAAAAAATAAAAAAAGTAAATTATAATCAAAATAATATTAATCTTTTCATACTAGAATACGATCACTATCAATTACTGTACGTAATCGATGAGCTATTGTTAATACTGTACATTTTTTAAATTGTTCACGAATAGCTTGTTGAATTAATTCATCCGTTCTAAATCATTATATTATTCATATATCATATATATTTATTTAATATAACAATATTTTTTTCGTTATTTACTTACGCATTATCAACATTAGCTGTTGCTTCATCAATTATAAGTATTTTACTCTTTTTTAATATAGCTCTTGCTAAACATATTAATTGTTTTTGTCCAACACTTAAATTTGAACCACTTTCACTAACATATGAATAAAGACCATTAGGCATAACATTACTAACTAATTTTTTAAGTTGTACCTAAATTAATAAATAAATTAAATAATTCTTAAATTAATATTAACTAACTTGTTCAAGTGCATGCCATATTTCAATATCCGAATAATTACCAAATTGATCAAGATTACTTTTAATTGTTCCAGTAAAAAGAACAGGATCTTGTGGAATAATTGAAATTCGACGTCGAATATCATCTAATCCAATAGTTGATATATCAATATTATCAATTTTAATTTGTCCATTAATAATTATACCCATTCGAAATATTGTCTGAATAAATGAACTTTTTCCAGCACCTGTTCTTCCAATAATACCTATTTTTTCATTAGCTCGTATAATTAATGAAATTTTATTTAAAGCAAGAGGTGCATTTAATTTATTTGAATGAGACATAGAAACATTTTCGAATATAATTTCACCATGTGATGGCCAATTTGTTGGTGGTCGATTTTTTGGTGATACTTGTGCAGGTGGTTCTTGATCAAGTGCACAATATTCAAGTATTCGTTCGACTGATGTCATTTGTGTTTCGAGTTGAACTGATTGTCTAAAATAAATATATATAATGAATTGTTTTACGGCTATATGTATTTTTTTTTGCAAATAAACCTAATAGTCCATTGTAGAAGACCCATAAGATTAAGACTGAATGAAAATGTAAGAGCAATATCGGCAGCTGAAAATAGTCGACCTGTAATATGTACAATTAATGCCATTGATGTTACAATAGCAATGAAAAATATTGTAATCCAGTCAAAACGAATAGCCGCCCATCGATTAGTTGTTAGAAATAGATAATTAGCACGTGAATTATCATCAAGAAGAGAAAAAAATTCTGATAAACAAATTTTTTCTGCATGATATGATCGTATAACTTTAAGTCCAAGAATAGTTGATGTTAAATAAGAATAAATTGGACTTCTGGATGTACTTTCAAGTCGTTTGAGATCTCTTGAACATTGAGCAAAACGATGACGAATAAATAACATACTAATAGTTGCTATTATTGCTGGTATGAATGACCATGGATTAAGCCAACTAACAAGAGCAATTACACCAAATACTTGAAAAAGACACTGAGAATAGATACATAAAAATAGACATGGATTTATTATATGTAATATTTACTTCAAGAAAATCAAAAAATGTCCATGGAAGATATTCATCTACAATAGCTATATCTTTAGTGAAACGATTTAAAATACGACCTTGAATAAAATTATTGTACAATTAATATTGTAATAGAATTCATTTAACTTACCAATAGGATTTAAATCAAAAAATGAAATTGGACATCGAATCAATCGTTGAAACATTCTAATCGAAACCATGAAAAAAAAAGAAAACAATTGAAAAATTCAAATCAATGATGATTACTTGTTATGAAGTGTTCGTCCACTATTCAAACATATTAACTTGATAATGATTATACGTATTAGACTTAGAATTAAGAGAACTAATGCAATCCCTATACAAAATAATAAAATTTTAAAAAAAAATGTAAGAAGATTATTTTATACTTAATACAAGCTACATTTTCGTATCAAAAAATGTTTGAAAAATCATTTTAGTTATGATAATTTAATATTATTAATGCCTAACTAGAGAAATGTTTTGTTATAAATTTTTTCTATTCAACTATACTTTTAAAAAAGCATTGAAGACTGAATATATACTGTATATTTTTGTTTTTGAATAACTTATTATAGCACTGTTTCTTTAAACAATAATGCAAACTTTATTAATGTTCTATTATATTAATAAAATATGAATTAAATTTTAATTAATATTTAAAAATCCTATTAGAGAAAGTTCTTGTAAAACAAAAATACATTGTTAATCAATTTTCAATACTCTTCCTAACAATATACTTCCGTGGCGTAGCTAGGAAGTTTTGAGTCATGGGCAATTCATCAGCCGAACTATTTTGAGTTACGGGCGGGTAAAGGCAATCGTTATGACTTCAGAAATATCTATGGGCAATAACTGTTCATGAACTGCATAGCTCAATAAATCTATGGGCAATTGCCCAATGGCCCTACCCCTGACTACGTCACTGATATACTTGAAAATCAAAAGTATTTCTCTAATTATCAATTCTTAAGGTAGAGATGAAACCGATCTAAAATTTTTCAGTTCGATATCGGTCTGACTTTTTAGACCGATCCGATCGGTCTACCGGTAATGCATAACACATTGAGAAGCCACAGGAAGAAACATAAGTAGTTTAGATATGGAGAATACGGTTTATCGCGTGGCAAACTTGATTTATCAAGTTGTATCAGATGCCTGATATAAAGATGGAACCAGTCTACTGGCCGATAACCGGTTGGTCTAAAAGTCGTACCAGTTCCATCTCTGTTTTAAGATCTACTTTACTAACCACAATAAAAATAGAAACGACTATTTCGATATTCATTCCATTCGGTATTATTCATCGAATGTATAATATTAATTTGTTGATTTATTATTTTTGTACAATTATTTTGATGTCGATATCGATAATTTTCATCATCACTCCATTTAGCTAACCACCAACTATAGATAATAGATGTTGTTTGACGAAAACCAAATATAAATATTAAAATAAAAATACCAAAAATAACATGAACACCTTCTTGTAAATATGATATATATATATTCCATTTGACTGAACCTTTTTCTATTGTTTCAAAATTTTCTGTATCAATTAAAAATCCATCTTCATTTTCATCTTCTATTGAAGTTAATGGTTTAATTGATTGTCTTCGTCGAATATTCATTCGATGTGTAAATTTTTCTTTTTCTTGTTGATGAATATCTTCTAATAAATAATTAAATGATGATGATATTGTAAGTAATTCATCAAATGTTCCTGTTTGTATCATTTCTCCCTATTCATATATAAATTTAATATTATATCAATAAATATATATATATATTATTTATCTAAACTAATACATTTTCAAGTAGAATAATTTTTGTTGCATAACGTAAAAATTGAATTTGATGAGTAACTAAAATACAAATTTTGTTACATAAATAACTTTTTATTGATCTAAAATTTACAAAAAAAAAAAAATTTCTATCATTTTTTATTATATTTATTATATACTTTTCAAAAAGATGTTTCGAAACTTTAACATCAACAGCTGAAAGAGGATCATCTAATAAATAAATATCAGCATCACGATATAATGCTCTTGCTAGATTTATTCTTGCTTTTTGACCCTAAATATAATTGATCATTAGACTTTATATTGATAATAATGACTTCTTTTTGTT
>CAJNOP010000276.1:154731-235896 GCA_905250075.1 Rotaria sp. Silwood1
CAATAAAATTTATACTTACTCTATGATGAAAAAAACTTGAACATAGAGCCGCTAACATACTTAGAATAGCCAAAAAACATGCATATTGTATAGACATAGTGGAGCATGGTTCAAAGAATCTCATTAAAGATATAATTAATAATGGTTGAGTCAGGATTCCTATTCTCTTTTTAAAAAAATGATTAAATAAAATAACATTCAAAAAATAAAACTTTTTTTTTTTTTAATATTTTCTCACTTGAGGAATTAATAGAGAACCAAGTAAAAATGGTTTTGATCTAATTGTACGAATTGTAGCACGAAAAAGATTCGGTTTTCTAGGATGATGTTTTATTTCATCAAACCAATTATTTTCTAAGTTTTCTGTAAGTTTAATTGACTCATATTCAGGAAGAAGATCATAAAGATCAGTCAGATGAAGTGTTTTCTGTCGATGACTTGTATCAAATAATTGAGATATCCAACTAAAAAAAATAGTTTTATTTTATAAAATTCAATTGATCATAGAATATAAATATTCACCTATGAAATATTCGTGACCATACATTTGCAAATAAAAATGGACTTGGCTTAAATTGTTGTTGAGATGTCATTTCGAATAATTCTTTTTTTTTTTGTCTTTGTAGCAAAAATAATGTCTTCCTCGTTTTATATATATATATGTCCTAGAAAGTTACTTCAAATCAAATAAATAATAAATTAATTTTTGACATTAAAATCGTGATATGTATAATGTGTGGTTTCCAAAATCTTGTCTGGAAAGTTCTATATATTTTAAGATTGAATCATGGATGACTGAGAAATCAAAACTGAAAGTTATATTGGAAATGTTATGTGAAACTATCAAAAATTACAAAAGTAAAAGGTGAAGAAGTTCATGATATTTATAAAAATGAACCATAATGCAATATTCGAACTGTTGCAAATATTTGCTCTATTACTTGAATATCAGCACATCAAATTGTGATTGAATATCTTCTCGTTGGAATCGTAGAAGGTCAAATTCGTTTGTGGAATGGAGCAAACTACTGTAACAACTTGAATACTTAATTGTGATTCATTCTTATAAACATCATAAGCTTTGTCGTTTTTTTTTCTTCTGCAATTTTGATGGTTTTCCAGAATGTTCTCCATGTCATTTCCAGTTTTCGTTTCACAAAAACAAAAATGATTCGAATTCGATTATTTTAAAAATATTTTGTTTCTAATATTTATAGACATAGACATTTATCTGAAAATATACAAAACAAAACTTTAAAGGACATACTCACATATTATTAAAACGATATAATTGTTGATATCTATTCGAACGATGCTTAGAGTATATTACTACGATTTTTCTTTGAATCGCGTCATTCATATTGACATAAAATAATCAGACTAATGATAAATTTAAGATAAGCAAGTAACTGAGAATAACAGTTAAAGTAAAACTAAAGTAGGGAAAACTTTGTCTGCTTGATCTTATCTAATATATTCTTCATTAAAATTAACTTTACTGATATAGTTTATTTTGAATTAATGCATAAATTATATTCAAAAATATGATAAGTATAAAAAAATTCTATTGGGTACAATCTTTATCTGACCTCATATGAGTCAAAATTTGCTAAGCACTTAAACTGTCCCTCTATGAAATATTTTTTGTATTCATATAAATTTTAACTATTGTTTATATCAAAACATAGTTTTGTATAGATGAATTTTATTAGCTACGAAAATGAATGTTTTATCTGAAGTCTTAATAAAATCATATACATTACAGCGTCTTGATAAATTACTTGAAAAATGTTCTGTTCTTTTTTTTTTTTTGCAAAACTCTTTCGCGACAATTCATGTAATAATTATTTTTTGTTGATCTGAAGTCATTTCGAAAAAAAAAAAACATTATGTCAAAATTGTAATTTCGATCGTATGGTTCGATAAAGTTACCACTTTGTTAATTTTTTGTCTACGAAATTTTTTAAGTTCGTTAGCCATTGTATAATTTCTCGATGATATTTATACAGCGACAGTTTTTTTTTTTTTCTTAAACTGATAAGTATTTCAAGGTCTCTTTTTTTTTATGTGAATTTCATCAAGTAGATCAAGAAAAGAAAGTAATCATATTATTTGATTACTATTCTTAAAAGGTCAGGTAGCTTGTAAAAAACAAGTATAACTAAATTTTTATTTATTATCAGATAACAAACATAAATCTTGAAAGTATCGATACAATTACTCTTTTCTTTCTAGTTAATCATAAAAAGGTATTGAATATTGTCACCCAATTGATACAATTTAAATGGGATGTCCTAAAAGTTCATTGAGAAAGTTAACATAAATGTCTCTTAAATAATTTAAGCGAAAAAATTATTGTGAGATAAATTGACAAAATAAAACTAATGAAACATCAATTTATGACTATGATTTTTTTTTTATAACTTCTCTCTAGAGCTTTCATCTT
The DNA here is from genome assembly GCA_905250075.1 of Rotaria sp. Silwood1. Taxonomy (NCBI): domain Eukaryota; kingdom Metazoa; phylum Rotifera; class Eurotatoria; order Philodinida; family Philodinidae; genus Rotaria; species Rotaria sp. Silwood1. The sequence goes on from CAJNOP010000276.1 coordinate 157,178, forward strand.
GAAGTAGCTAAATCATACTTGCACCAGCGTATACCAATTTTCTTTTCTTTTTTTTTGATGAATACATATAATTGATGCATCTATACTTTCAACGTACCGTGGTGTTTTCCTATTCTTTTAAGTATAGGTACAATATTCATTCACCTTTATCTAATAAAGCAACATCAGTCCTAGCATTTGTTTGAATGGAATGATATCATATCTATTGTTAAACATATCTACCTCTTATGATATGCTTATGTTTTGCTCAATGGTAATATGATTCAGCTATGATCTTCTCTTGTAATTCTTTCATGAGCTTCACCAAGGTTAACTGTTATGATATCTAGCTAGCCGTTACTTTTTAAATTAACGATGATCAGAAACTAATCGTTGGGGTCTATGATGAATTGTAGAGAAACTGCTTTTGCTCTTATGTAGGATTAATATATTTCGGTCACAAAGCATCGTAGAAAGCTGAAAAGTGTTCTATTTTGTACACAATCGTTCGCTCTATTATTCAGAACAATGAAAACAGATTTCTGTTTGCAAATTTCAAGAACAAAAAAAAAATATAAGTTTTGACTTTTCAGAGACTTTATTCATGGTAAGCTAACAATCATTTTCATTTTTGAAAAATCTTTTTTGGCGATGAGATTATGAATGAAAGTGTAAGTGTATGTAGGTTAGTGAAGAGATGACTCATAACCATACTCATATCTTCTTGTGGGTGTGGGTGTGGGTATTAGTGTCATGTTGGTTTGTGTGATTGAAAATAATCAATCCTATATACGCATGCGCACCCACTCACATCCACATCCACACTCTCTAGTATTAGATGGCGATGAACGAAGCAAATAAAAAATTGTTTTATCTTATCGTGTTTACTTAGATATGAGTTGATAATTGAGAGTAATTTCTAATAATAAATTAGTCAATACTAATGCTTAATCCATTTCATTGTCATAACAAAACCTAAAGTTAAACAAAATTAATCAATTTGATTTATGTATTAGAATTATCATGTTTGATTGTTATTTATTATTGTTTTATATGACGAGATACTAGTTTATAAAATGATTGTTTTTGATAAAAAGAAATATGAAAACATTTGTCGTGAATTACAAGTTTTAGAGAATTGGTTTCGCTGATGCACCATGTTTGCATACTTTCTTGCCAAAAATAACAACTTCATGTAATGCATAAAATTCGACAAATGAATAACCTAAGAGGACAAATGGTGTGGTGATGAAATGAAATAAATTTCGTGGAATAAAAATACATTCATCAACATGCATTAGTTTGGGAATGAATGCATCGATGAGAAATGCAATTGAAAATGTTAACATTTGTAAAGCCAATAGACCATACATAACATAAGTGATAACTGGTGGAACATTTTTGATAAGTAAAGTCATTGATAAAGTCGTTGTTAGACCAAACAAGCCACCAGTACATAATAAAATACCATAGTAAATAATAAAAGTAATGCCCCAAGAACATGCAGCTATTTTTGGCATTCGTCTTGCTTTGATGACAAAATAATGGAATACTTCAGCTGCTCCAATTGTCCAACGACGTGCTTGTCTTGCCCATTCTATGATTTCTTTTTCGATTGTTTCTCCAGATGTGGGTCCACTCAATACTGGTACAGGTATCATTGATATTCGCAATCGTTGTTGTGTTACACCCATCCATCGAATGAGACAAATAATATCGTCCATTTGATAGCCAGGATGAACGAAATCTCCTTTTTTTGCTAGACTTAATGAGAATGAGAAAATGCTCATTGTATTAATATTGAATGGGATAAGTGCACCTAACATAAGAAAACTTCGTAACAACCCCGTTACACGAGTAACAAACGATAGACCATCCAATTTCCAGTTATAAAACAAAGGTGACTGATAGATAGTGCTTAGTGCTGGCCGATTCTCTGTTAAATATTTGTTAGTTAATGCAGCAATATATTGAGGTGGAAATTTAGAATCTGCATCACAAGTTGTCACCAAAATATTGTCCATTTCATCATCAGCAATATTCATTTCTTTGACGGCCATACGTAGACCATAATTTGAATTAGAACATTTTCCAGGTATTTCATTAGGCAAACCATATGGATGAATTGTAAATATCATCCGTTCGAAACCACAATTTTGAAATTTTTCTTGAAGAAATTGACATTTCTTTTCTTTATCTGGCGTTCGCTGTTCAAATGAGATGACCATTATTATTCGATGAACTTCTGTTTGATCTGCTAGCGTTTGAACACTTCTTGCAATCAAATCTACTGGTTCTTTGTAACAACTAATAGCCACAATATGACGAATGGGTATCTTCTCGTAAGTAGTATATTCTTTAGCAAAATTACGAGAATGATTCAGGTACAATATTAAAGAATTTTTCAGTGCCAATATTGCAATAACTACAAAATAAATAGTTTACAAATTAATATGTACAATAGAAATATACACTTGCCGATCCACATGAAAACGAATACACCTTGGATGCATGGTAATAAATAATAGGTAAGATTGTTGAATACAAAAGGTATCCAAAATGGAAGTGGTACAATCAACCAAACAAGAAAATTAAACAAAAGATTCCAACGAAATCTCTGACTACCTGTTTTCATATTGCGATGAGAACTTTGATCTGTTTCAACAATAGTATATTGTGGTATGTCTGAGACAACGACAACATTATTCTTTTGATTTTCTGGTACTAATATGGCACGAGTAATTGTCGATGTCTCTAATAAGTCATTATTATGTTGTGCTTTATTTTCAAGATTATTAAGTTTGTGTTCACCCTGCGATGCGAGCTGACGAGGGAACTTCTTCTTTGACTGTTGATCATGTCTAATAGCTGTTCGAAAATATTGTTGACGTGATGATGGAATTATCAACTGTGTCTCATTTTCTTCAGTGATATAAGCATAATTTTGACGACCTTGTTCACTAAAAAATCGTCCCAGTATTTTTGGATTGGAGCTCATTATTGAATGAGTATTACTTTCAATGGTAAAATTTTTAAAAAAAATGAATCTTTTGTTTCGTTTTTATATGTTTGTTCCATAGCCACTTCCTTTAATGGCCCTTTCATGAGACACTCCAACAAATCCAGTGCATTATTGTTTTTTTTCCTTCCGCGATATCGGAAAATAACAACAAGATCAAATGACATCTTGTTGTAAGAGAGATTATCAGGACAGAATAAAACATTAATCCCATTCATCTAAAAACAAAGATTAGACACACAACCACATATCACGTATGTCTATGTAAAAAACATTGATTTACATTTATTATGTGTCACATATGTTTTTGGATTTCGTCATTTGATGATTTTACGTATTTCCGTCATGGAGTTTTTATAAGGGCTTGACGATGTCCTTAAAAACGAGACATCATACCATTACACAGCAGTAATCACAACTTAACACAGTTTTCAATGAATGTACTAGCCAATATCAAGTCAGTATCGTCGAAGATTTTCGTGTTCGAAACCTGTTCATTGTCAGTATAGACCGTTTTTATATCTTTGAAATATCGCTATGACATCGTCTAATACAGAAACAATTTTTTTGTTATATGAAATAGTATCCCATTGACATCAATCAGATGTTCTAGCGATCTGGACTAGGAATCAACAATTTCAGATTACGAAAATCTCCGACGACTTTGCTTGGATGTTGATCACTATCCACGTTTAAATTTGTCTGGGACAAAGATTTCTTTCTGAGTAATGGTACGATGTTTCGTTTTGAGGAATATTATCAACTAACTGGTATGTGCTTTTTTTCTTTGTTCCTTCCTATGCATTCATGAATTATTCTATATTACCATCTTTTTCTTGATCTCATTCCGCTATACTAATATATTCTTACTTCGTTCTATTAGTATTTTTCTATTGAAGTGTCCGTTTTTTTAAAACCTGAAATAGTGACTTGAGTTGATCGATGAAGAGCTTGAGTATGTGGTAAGTAGAAACAAGAACAGCTATGTTTCAGATTGTTTTTTTTTCTTTTTAGTGTCTTCATTTTCGAGATTATGCTTTTAAATCATTTAGACAAGTTTTCTGAAGTTGAGAAAGTCATTTAGAACATTGTTAAGACACTTGTTTTGAATGTTCTTCTTTATTACTGTCGGTCAAATCAAAACGAATTGCTATTTCTTTTTAATGAATAGTTCTTCAAATAAGTCGACACAGAGTCACAGTTGTTCTGTGACTACTCGGAAGTAAAAATTCCGATTTGTTCGAAAAATATGTCAAAGTATCTCTTCACAGTCTTCTTTACAAAGATAGCTAGACAAATGTCGATGAATTATTTAGCCTATATCGAGAGATTAGTAGAAAGAAGGTCGAGACTAGATGAAAAGATTGTGACAGTCATATCAAATGTCCTCAAGAGAAGTATAAAACATTTCATTACTACTGAATTAGATTATAAAGCATTAATTAGTCTATTATTTTCTCATTCACCATAAAATGAACCATTCTTCAGTACTATACAATGAACTACGAATGTCTTTTGATCACTTATTACATATATGCTGAAAGTTTTTTCATGCTGTGATAACTATGAATCATTTTATAGTCCTATTGACTAAGTATCATTATCTAGGTAGTTTCGTTTTTAACATGTGCTTTTATCAAAGACAAAAAAAAAGAGTCCAGAGACGATATTACTGTATATTCCTTCTTGAAAACCCTCTCGAGATCTCTCACGACAACGCTCATTACAATTCCTTCAAAGTCTTTAGATGGATACTCGGATATTTGTTTTCCCTTAGTTGCATAAATAAATAGTGTCACATTTGGAAAAATTCTACATTATAAACTTCTGTTCATTAACAGAATAACACGCTCTGAAACTACTTAATGTAGTAATTTGTTTGTACTGAATGAATTATTTGTTGTCAAAATCTATTGTGTGAGTTAATAAACATGTTTTCCCATTGTAGTACGAGAGCAATAAATGATATCTTTATACAGAAAAAGATAGAATTCGAAAAATAATGATAAATCATTGTTTTATGTTGTTTTTCGAAATGAATTTTGAATAGAACAGTTCTTTCATGTCTTTCATATCTAGCGCAAGAGGCTGATTCACGGAGCGGTAACATTTTCTCTATTATCATAGATAATATGACGATACTCTTCATCCTGTTTTTTGAACAATATTACTCTATTAAATTTAAGAAAAATACTGTTGAAACATCTGAAGTACCTCAGCAAAATGTTGAGACTCAATCGGGCAACATCTTCGAGTGGCAGTGAGCGAAATGAGTTGAGTCATTTTGACTATTTTATACACTAATGAGATAATCATATTTCCCTACAACATCCACTTCAAGAAAAAAAAAGAAAGATTCGTATCAAACCCTATTTTGTTGTCTACATGAATAACATAAGTCTAATCAATGTACTATGATACCTTTATTCCTATACATAACTCTTATAGTCATATTCTCATGCTTATTGATATGAATCTCTCGTGCAGAATAGTTTGTAGAAAATATGCAGAACATTTTTCTTTTTGTCAAATGACGAACTGAATAAAAAAAAAACAGTTTGACATGAAAAGCATAAAACACCTTTCATTTTACAAAACCTAAAAAAAAGTTGATATGTAAATACGATATTTTTCAAGTTCAATAAGAAATCGATTATTTTAGAGTGTACCGTCTCTTCTAATTTCGAACGGATAATAATTGCGATTCTTACAAGAAAAACAGCATAATTCGTACGCCTATGTACTTCTAAGTGCTCTAATAGTCCCCTGTGTTAGAAGAAAAGAAGTACCTCTTAATTATAAGTTCAAATTCATAGATTCTTTTGTTTCTTTACAATTTTTAAAGTGAAAAACGTTTATCTACACACAGCTGACTTGCTGTTGAGAGGGTGTGAATGTTGCTAACATGAAGAAAAATAACTCATATATGCCCATGAATGTAGAAACTGTATTCTCCATCTGGCTTAACATTATGCGAGCATTGCTTACTTTTTTTTTCAATTGTCTTACATAATGTCGATTATCAACTCATGCGATATACTATATGAAGATATCACTTGAATCTATTGTTTTTCTTTTCAGATTAGTGTGATATGAATTATAATTCAATGAATATTCTCGTAATATGGATATTGTTGCTGCTGCAGCTGACGGTAACTCTAAAATTCTCATTTCTTGATTAGGATTTCTCGTACATGAGACCACGAAAATCTAACAAATTCTGACACCATTTTTTTTTGTGCCACAATTAATTCATTACAGCGTTACATTTTACTAAAGATGATTGTGAACTTCTGACTTCATTCGTTCTGGAATTTAGAAAAGTATGCATCGCGCTAAGCTCTGTCCAAAATCATAATCAGGAAGTTCATATGTGCTTTAACACAAGCGTACAAGCGACATTATTTCGTAGTATAAAATGACGACTTGGCGTGAGTAGCCCAACATTTTAATGCTGAAAATATTTTATACATGATACATTAAAAGCCAAGATGAGTGCAGATGATAATGATCAAAAATTTCGTGTGTTAATAAGCATTAAAATTTCAAAATACGAAGCGATCGAATTTCAATAGGGATTTTTTTCTTAGTTTTCATCTTTCAATTGAGACTTGCACAAAGCTATATAACAAAAAAAAAGATTTTCATAACTTGAAATAGACCTGATTCTTATTTACTTCTTTGTAGGTATCAGAAATAATTGGAACTTCTCATAATCAATTAAATGGTGATCATGGAAGTTACAGTCCAACTTTTGAAAAGAAATTAATTGAGGAAAACCGTTACGATGGATACTGGGTTGAAGCTTTTCAATTTGATAATCAAAGTGTTATAGGATTAATAGCGTTTGGACTTAATAGTGAAGAAATAAATTTTTATCAAAATCCATCCATAACAACACAATCAGGCAACCGTACTCTTATTCAAAAGTTCAATGGTCCAGTAGCCATGGATCAAGCTGATATAACAGGTGATGGTCTTAATGATATTCTTATCTGCTTTCAATATGGTAATACAATGCTAGACAGCGATCCTGAAGGAGGAAAGATTGTTTGGTTAGAAAATCCTGGACGAAATGTCGATAAAGACCTATGGAAAATGCATTATGTAGGAAGATCCACAGCTATGCATAGATTTAAAGTTGGTCATTTTACACAAACGAAACGTTGGGAAATTTTAGGTTTACCTATTGCTAGCAAGCCATATGATTTAGTTTCGGCAGTGCCTATATTATTATTTCGACAACCTGATGATTTACTCAATGCTACCGAATGGCCTTTTGAAATAATTGATCAGGATTTTTTTCATTTAATTCATGATGCAACACGATTTAATAATGATCAATTAGATAGTCTTCTTGTTGCATCACGCGAAGGTATTAATTGGTTTTATTTTAATCAAAATTTGAACAAATGGATGATTGAGAATATTGGACATGGTGAACAAGAACAAAAACAACAGACAACTTATTATGGTAGTGGTGGCATCGATTTTGGACGAGTTGGAAATGATTCTTTTGCTTATTTGGCTGCTATAGAACCTTTTCATGGCAATGTGATTGCAGTCTACATTAAAAGCATGGACAATTCGTTGAAAAATATCTATTGGAACAGATATATACTGGATATCTATGGATATCCTAATGAATATGGCGAAGGTCCAGCTCATCATCTCGTGTGTGCTGATTTTGACAAAGATGGAGATTATGAATTTTTAGTTGCACTTCGTGGTCCATCTCCAAATCAAGGTGTCTTTTTGTATAAGGCAATTGATCTCTCGCGCGGTTTATTCGCCAAATGGAAAGTTAGCGAAGATTCAGCTGCTAGAATTGCCGTTGCCGATTTCGACTATGATGGTCTTCTTGACTTTGCAACTATTAGCTACAGTGTTCCTGGTTATTACATAGCAAAAAATCCTTCTATTAGCATCTTTTATAATCGATTCGCTCAAAATGAATTACAAGCTAAAAAAGAAATACAGGTAGTGAAGCAAAACAATGATCTTTTATTCAAAGTTCCAAGATCAAACAAAGCATCTCAATATCAAACCCTACCATTTATTACAATAGATGGAATAACTTTATCATTAGAAATTCTTCCACCTCATAGTTCACGTCATGTAGACAACACCACTTATATTAAAGTTCTTTCTGGAAGAATAATTTGGACTGATTCTTCGAAAAAATCACATCAACCTGTCAATCACTCACGCACATTTCTCTTTAAGCCAAGAACTGCTGCATCTCTTGAGATACATAGTGATAATGATAGAATTGCAACTGGAAGTGAAGGTGCTCTTCTGATTGTATTTGAAACACGTGATAAAAGTAATAACATTCATCGAATCGAAGATATTCAAAAAATTCTTATTGAGAACTCATTACCAGAATACTCTCCTCAAGATGCTCGTAAGCTTACTTTTCAATTTATCAGATATGATCAATATGACTCAGCACAACAGTTCAAAGGTCTTGAATTTTACAATATGAAAGGTTTTAGAATAAAATTTGCTGATAACGACGAACAGCTTTGTTACATGCAAATGTGGGCTGCTGGACAGGGTGTTAATGCTGGTGTACACAATCATGCAAAGGATTTCTTCTGCGAAACTCATGTCTGTCTTATAAATGGAAGTGGACAAGGCGGTATACATTATCTTAATGACTCCAAGGAAGATTACGATCCACTTACTACACCAGACTCAGTATTCGAAAAGTTAATAGTACCATCTTTTTATGAACAGGGTCCTCTATGGGAAATCGATGCACAAAATAAACCAGTTTTGCGAAATGATAGTACTGTAGTTTATCCTTGGCACAAGTGGCAAGCTGGCATCGATAGATCGTTCAATCAATCATATGATGTTTGGATAGTTTTTGAATTCAATAGTCAACTGTCAACGCTGCCTTCTTAAATGAAGCAAAATAAGCATTTACGAAGATTCTTGTCGTTCATATTGATTATTAAAATCTTATTTCAAATTGATTTGTTCAGTTTATATACTCAAGTGATTTTTCAAATAAACATTTTTGTGTCACACATAGATATTTTGTTCTTTCTGAGTTATTTGCGAAAGCTATTTTTTTAAGTAGAAGTAAGATCTACTTCAGTTTGTTCTCATGCTTTAGTAATAATATTTGCCAGCGTTCATTCAGTTATCATAGATACTTGTGGTATGATATAAATCTCGATTAACAATATCATGAAAACCATGTTCTCGATATGAATAATAAAATATTTAAAATATTTTATTATCATAAATTTTTTCATGAGAATTGCATTAGAATCGTCTGTACGAAACAAAACTACAAAAAAAGAACTTCAATGCATCTTAAAAGTAAATGTGACAAAGAAAAAAATAATAACCATTATGATTAGGATAACGTCTGTGAAAAAGAGAAGCAAAATATTAAGTGACAAACATACTTTTGTAACGATTGAAAAGGATCCAACTATTGAACAAGAAGATGAACTAAATCGAATTTCGTTTAAATTACAGAGAGCAAATTCTATCAGTGAAGAACAATATTGATTTGATCGTGCAAAAAGATCAAATTTTATTACAATCTAGCAAAACTACATATGATGAGTGAATTGTTCGAATTGTAATGCATCATATATGGGAAAAACCATTAGACAAGCTAATAAAAGATAAAATAAATTGAAAAGATAAGAAAATTTTATATCAAACCACACAACGTTATTAAGGATTCGTATGAGGACCATAATTGATCTTGGATAGACAAGTAACATTAAATAGAACAGGTCGCTCGGCAACACTAGATGTCTATATAGAGAATTTACACTCCGATGAATCAAAAGTAAAGATTAAACAGTGACTAATATATGCCAGGAGAGCGAGATAATTTGTTTTACAAGCATGTCTAACGCTAACTCGGTCCATAGCATAGATATTTCTTAGACCTTTTAATTGGAGAAACTAATAGATGATTAATTTCTTTTTAATTCTTTGTCTTTTACACATTTTTTGTTACTCATTATACATCTGTTTTTGATAATGACAGTAGAACTGTTAAAACCTCGACAAAGTATCTAAATTAATAGTTTTGTATTATAGTCAATTTAATGTATTCACGGCTTGTAGCAACTGTTAGAATTGTTGAAGGAGGAGTCCCTTACGTACCTCGTACAGACATTGTGATGTAGGTTTATTAAATAAATGTTAAAATATGTTTTTAAAGATGTTGTGCAATTAATGATGTACTTCCTTTTTTTTTTGAAAACGGAACTCGCCATACATCTACATTAATTATTCATGATTCAAAAAAAACAAGTTGTCAACCTTGTCAAATATTTGCTAATCATGTGCTGCTGTGTCTTCAGCCAGTGATGGAAAAGAAAAGAAAAAAAAAATTGTTTTTATGTTTCTTCGCCACTCTACTTGCGTCGTCATCATGACGATGCAAAAGAAAAAAAGAAAAGAAAAATATAATAACACTGTAAGTTCTGCATTACGATGAAACATGCATTGAATGTGGCAAACTGTTGTGTACGAAAGAAACTATGTCACAATCAGAGTGTCGCTGAAAAATGTCTACTTACTCTTCCACTAAAAAATCACTGTCATGTGGTCTATAATTTCTTTTGTTTCACAATGAATATTATGCGTTTACCTACCTAGTGATACAAAATAGTCGATAAAATGCTTTTTTTTATGGATTCAGCTAGACGAGTAGTATATTTTTGTGTTTGCCGCTATAGATCGGTAGATTTTCTATATCTTAAAAACTTTCATAGAGCATGAATACTGCTTTCAATAAAATATTCGAATAAGGTAATTTGTCATTTGTCGAGGAGTTAGAGTATTAAATAAGTATCAAAGAACCATTTTTTATTTTTTTACTTTGGACTTGTAATCATAGAATGATCTATCTGCGTAAATACTACATTTTTTTTTGTTTTGATCAGCTAGACAGACAAGCTATTGCAATAAGGTATGCGCTTTCTTTCTTAGTAAACAGAAAATGGTGATCAAGGAAGAGAGTTTCACATATTTGGCTTTGTATTCTAGATTCAATTTCGAAAAACATGTCGTCGTCTGTGTTTGTATTTGGTGCCAGTGGTTACATTGGTCTTGGTGTAGCTTTGGCCATGCGTCGCGCTGGCTATCGAGTGTATGGAATGATTCGTAATGCGAAATATACTGCTACGTTAGTGCAAAATGAGATCGAACCTATTGTGGCTTCGTCATTTGATGATGTTCGACAAGTTGACGATACTCTTGTCTCATGCTCAATTATTATTGATGCTATTGGATTCAATCAAAAATTGTCGCCTAAACTTTTAGAAGCAGCTTGTCGTGCAGGAAAGAGTCGAACTCAAGATGGAAAATTAGCACACTATGCTCCACTGTTCATCTTCACTTCAGGAATCATGACTTGTAAGTTTATAATAATTTGTGTATTATTGTGTTTATTCAACTATAGTATTGAGTTGCTCTAATCATGTTCTACCTAGACGGTGATACATCTTCAACGGGTCGTCGCCCAGTCGATGAAGCAGTCAAGCCACGACTTCAACCAGTTAAAACTCGTGACAGCACTTCTTCGGCTGATGTCACAAACATGAAAGAACGGGAAGACTATGAAAATCAAGTCTTGACAAGTTCTTGCACCTCGCTCAAGACAACAGTTATTCGACCTGGCTTCGTTTACGGTGGTCAAGGTGGTTTTGTGGCTGATTTATTCTATTCAGAGCCGCTAGTCATTCAAGGAAGAAGAGATATGCGTTGGAGCTGGGTTCATCTCGATGATCTTTCTGAAGGCTATGTTGCTGTTGCACGAGCTCCACGTAGTGTTGTTAGTGGACAACGTAAGATTCTTGGACGACAGAATACAACAAATTTGAACCTTGAATTTTGTTTCTAGTTTATAATCTTGCCGCTCCGAACGATAATCCGACGTATGAAGAGCTACGAGCAGCCATGGCTAAAGCTCAAGGTCGAAAAGAGAAGATTGAGTATAAAGAAGCCGTTGATGGTGTTCCATCAAGATGGGATACGGATTCGTAAGTTTTCTTTCTCGATTGAGTCATGAAAGACTATTGATTGTCGTTTACATAGAATAATCAATCCAGCCAAGGCTATGAACGAGTTAGATTGGCGACCAAGACATGTAGGTTTTGTTGAAGAAATCGACACGTATTACAAAGCTTGGGCAGCTCATAAAGCTGCTAACAAGGAAACCAAGTAGTTTTGCTTTTCAATTTTTTGTTTGACTATTTAATTTGAAAAAAACAAAAAATATAGAATTATTCGAGATATTCAATGGCATTTTTTTGCGTATCGTTTGTCATCGCAAACGACAATCGAATTTCATGGCATCAGATACACCTTGACAAGTGAATAATTCCGTCCTATATTTGAATAGAATAGACAAATCGGGTGTGTACTGAGGCGGATAATAAACGATTACAGCGAAGTGTGAGCGCCGGTAAACTTACACCATTATTTCAAGTTTTTCCGAGAAGAAATACGTTTAAATAATATTTTTCTATTTTACTTTGATCACGGAAAAATAAGTTGTAACTTGGAAAATCATTTTGAGCGTTTATTTGGCGATTTTTAGGGATCAAGATAGCCTCGTTATAAATTCAAATGCGACAATTAAACTGAAAAACATTTTTTTCTTCGGCGACCTATATGAAAAGTAAGGTGGTCTCTCCTAGATACTATTAAAGTGAATAAAATTTTTCAGAAGCAATCATGACAAGCCCAAATCATTGTTAAAAACGACAATGAATGGCATAGAGAGAAAGAGAAAGTTTCAGACAAGAAAAAGCTCAATTTAATTATGTCATTAGTCTTCTATTCACTTTCTTGATCGAATATTGCACGGTCGTTATTTACTTAGTTTCGAATTTGATTGTTTACATCAAATTAGTTTTTCGTTAAGTCCAGAATTCGCTCACAAATCTTTAGAACGAATTATCAAAAGAAGATAAATTAGGAACAACGGTTTTCAAAAAAAGTGAAATGACACATTGATCATTCGATTTAATTATGTAACGAAGAACAAATAAAATATGATTGAGAAAATATAAAATAAACTTTGTCATTATTTTACATTTGAGTATACTTTTCTTTTAAGTTAGAAAGAGTATCATAGTGATTATCAAAAAATCAAGTTCTTTGGAAGCTGAAAAACACCACTGATGACTTCGTTTTAGAACATATGAGTTGATCTTCGATTTTCTACTACAAATTTTCATTTTCATGTATGATAATCAAGTTATTCCTATGGTTTTTCAAGGAACACGAAGATCTATGATTTCATGGAAACTTGAATCTACAAAATCTAGGAAAAATTATTGTAAGAGCTAAGAGATTGATTTGCTTTCCAAATATTCAATATTTACTCTTCTCAACTCTATGTCCAATTTATAACAAACATGCTAATTTCACAACACTCAACAAGTTGTTTCTCCTTAGTATTGTTCTTTCTTTCAAGTGGAATTTGAATTCGTCAGCTAATAACGACTAATATATACGAACGACCAGAAGAGAAGACGGCTCTAAAACAATCATAAGGATCTCAAAAATCGGAAGACTTGTTTTGACTTCACTCTTCTTAGAATATTTCATTTTTTCTATTTCAAAATAAAATGGATGCAAATTTCTTTTAGTTTAACCTTTGTTGACAGATGCTCAACAAGAAGAAGTATTTATTTTAAATGGAAGAAGTTTATGCAAGGGTGTGGATAGAATATGGATCAGTGGTCGAATCTAACTGAGTTTTATTGGTTCCAGTTCGGTTCGATTCATTTTTGTTTTCTAAAATCCAGTTCGAATTCGACTTTGTTCGAATCCATTTTGGGAAGGACGGCTGCAGTTTGATTCGCATTTGTTTTATTCAAATCATTTTGAGTTCGGATTTGGTTCGAGTATATTGCCAAAAAATTGTTTCGGATCTTTTTCAGTCTCTGAATAAACAGGTGTGGTGTGGTACCCATACGTTAAGCTCATCGTCACAACCACGTCTGCACTAACCCCGAAACCACGCCCTCACCCAAGAGGCAGAAAAACATACTTCTGTGCTGGTGAAGTATGAAGAAATACAGAAGTGCAGCAGTATGCTTTTTCCCTCTTGTGTTGGACCCATTTGGTTCATATGATTGAATTTATTTGCTCGATTTATTGCTAATAAAGCTGTGAAATTCTTTTCTACTATTTCATCAATGATACTTTGTTTTTGATCTTATGATCTCACTTGTTCAACATTTTTGAGCACATTTTGAAAATTCTTCTGAATTTTGTGAATTTTTTAATAACGCATTAAAACTTATGAAAGGTTTTAAACTATCTTGTGAATATTACAATCTATTAGAATCGTCCATAAACCAATCAGCTTCTTAACATAATTTCATAATTTCAAAATAATACTATCAAACCACTTCCTTCATACCTTGTTCATAGTGACACAATTGATTAAAGGATATATCAACTTTACCTGAGGATTCATATGTCTTTATTAATTTCTATATAAATCATGGCCGTGTTGACATCAAATGTTTATTATTATAGAGCCAATCATGTGCTTCTGCTTCATAAGCGAGAAGATATAAAGGTTTTTTTTTTTCATCATCTGTCAGTTTCAGTATTTGCATTTTTTCCTGAACTTTTGCGAAGCATTTCGAAGGATTTTGTTTGAATTTATCAGAAAATTTGACGAATTCATTTAAATTCATTATTATCATTGGATTGCGAATAAAATCAATAACACTATTCTTTTCCTCGTTAATATCTTTTTTCGTATTCATATCTGATGTTGATTGACTCTAGTTTAGTTGTTTAGCATTCAAACATTGTGTGAAAGTACTGATGAAAAGACGTGAATGCTGATATTTTGTTGTTAGCATTTCAGGAATTCAGTCATTCCGTTCGTGCATTGCAAGTTGTAATGTATCATCTTGTTTTATCAAATTGGCTAATCATTCTTTTTCATTGTCTTGCCCATAAAATATTTTGATTGAATTAAATCGAGACTGAATAATGGCTTGTTGCCTTTGTACGGTTTTAGATACTCGCTGATCATTTGATTCATGATCTAGCGTAAGTTTTAATTATTGGCTTAAGTTGTTATCATTTGTGTTTAAATCGATTATTGTTCGTATAGCATTAAGATTACCATTTTCACTATATTCTATCATTCATAATTTTTGTTTCTCTTTTTTAGTTGTTAAAAATAAAGTATCATAGATATTGGTTTAAGATCATTTGTAGTCCGAGTAGATTTTGATGCCACTAAGATCTTGTCTCGTCTGCCACGTAAATACTTTCATTAAATTCGGGTAAGCGCATCGTTCTTAGGTGCCTTTTATTTTTTTCTTCAAAAATGATGAAATTTGAACCTAAATTCTTTACAAAAAGAACAATGAGAGTGTTAAAAGCATGTCACCCACATGCCTTCACATCACTTGATGATGTGCGACTGGATTCTCTCCGTTCACTTTTCTCCCTTTCGCTTGTTTTCTTTTATGATGATTATTGAATATCCGAGTTGGTGAGAACGTTGAGGAAGTTGAATACAGTAACCTTTCACATTTGGCTCCGTGACCGAGTCTCCTCCACGTTTTTTAATTGAAGGAGAAAAATCAACAAAAACAAAAAAATAAATTACATCAGTTGCTGTATTTATCACCAAGGCAGAATGACACAACGCATCGATCAATCAGAACCTTTTTATTTTGACTGCGAATATATGTACCATTATACAGTTAACACGAGTTCGCATACGATTTGTAATACCTGCTTACATGTAACAGTTGCAGAGAAAATTCGACTGCAACACGAAACATCCATTTGTCCTAGATATCCTGATTCGAAAAGATGTGAAAACCGTCTTCGATGATCGGCTAAACAGAATCGTATTCGTAAGCAACAAAAAGTTAACTTTGCTAGCCGAAAACAACTTCCATCTGTTTCATTGATTTTACAGTATGATTGATGAGAATATCACTCCAGGAATTGATGAATCTTTGAAAGATATTACCGACTTAAATGAACGATAACGGATCGAAAAATTTTTATGGAAAAGCTGGTTTCTGTTCATTGAACTAGTTGAAAAATTTTTACGCCGACAGTAGAGTTAATACCCGTATCATTATCACAAAAATAACACAACCATCATCGTATATTTGAAACCTTGACGAATTTAACTTGGTCTAACAAAATCGAATTAGGGCATTTTCACGCAATGAAATCGCAGTGCGAATTATTCATAAACAAAAATCGTCTAGAGAAGTTATCAATTTCACAGCAAGTCACAGACGAATAAGAATGCGACAGACTCGACCAACGACTCAAATTTGAACAAGAAAGTCCACGTGTTGAAGAATTCACGATATAAAACCGCAACAACCATGAATTACCACGAAATTTAGTTCCGAATACTTTTACGTACGGCAGCCACTCGAACCGAAGCATGAACACGTCCATCTCGAACAACTACTCGAATACGAACGAAATTGTTTCGGTGATCGCCAATTGCAATACGCCATTGACCCCGACAATCAACGTTCAGCGCTCAAACTGGCATTCAAACCAAATCGTCTCCGTGAATCGAAACGTAGAACTCAGCGAAAAACTTTATTGTTATCACCTGGTCATAGGTCATGCAGACACTCTAACTATCACATCCATGATTAATCGACAAACTGAAACCATGTGTCAATACTTCTGTTATATAACCTGTTAAGTTCGACGAAAACACAGCCACAACTGATCTCAACACAAAATCGAATTGTTGTATTAACAATATACAACTCACTCTCTTGATATGATTGCTGCAACTTACAAGTAAATAGTTGGCTAATCTTTTTATGTTTTTATTGTCGATACTCATCCAGATCGAATATCTATACACTTCGACGAACCGCGTCTTAACTGTATCTCGATGACTCAACACAGTTCGCTACAACAATAGAAGTGCTTCGCAATATCGAATCAATTTTTATATATGTCGTTAAGTAACTCAATGGTACTATTTCAAACTCATTATTCAGACATTTAGCATTCAGTGTCAAATCGGCAATTAATTTTTATCAGTTGATAGAAGAAGAAAAAGTACAGGGCTGTATCGAAAACACTTCTCGATTCGTTTTAATTCGGTCATGCCAGTTTGACAATCATTCTCAATCGGCGCTTGCTTTTTTCAACAATCAAGAATCTTGATTTTCAACATGATCTTCTTTTTCTGTTGAATATTTTTTTTGTCGTCGCTCAAATATAACTCCTCGCGCAATTCGTGCCTAAACACTGTTATCAACATCGTTTCGTTGATTGAAAAAGTGCTCGTAGAGCTGAGTCGTTGTTCTCCTCGTAATTAATTATCGTACATTACAACGGTTACATAGATCGACATCGACAGCACTATTCATTCACACCTTCTAATCGTTCATTTCAACTATGAATGGTCCCACTACTCTTAAGTTCTGGTGAGCTGTTACTTGGTAACTCTACACTTGAACATTCGTTTTAATTTTCATTTGCTTTATTACAAGCCATTCTTTTTTCTTTTTCTTCGTTATGTTGACATACACATTTTTTTCTCTCTTTCGCTGATTCTCTTCGTTTTGAATTATTCATTATCTCTTCGCTTTTTGATTTTTTTTTGTATTTTCCATCTGTGTAGACCCTATTCATATTAATGAATGGGATTGTTACAGACATATCGCTCACATGTCTTCACACCATTTGCTTATGTGCGTTGGGTTTTCTTCTGTTCGTTTTCTTTCCTTAGTTGTTATTCTTTTATGATGATTATTCATTATTCAAGCCAGCGAGAGAATTGAGAGGAGTCGAATGAAGTAACCTCTCACAGAGAGAGATTAAAAAAGAATAAGAAATTGAAACTCACAACAAAAAATACAGCAGTGACCAGAAAAAAGCGCCATCTCACCGAGAAAACAACAAATTGTATATTTTTTATTACTTGACAGAAAAAAAATAATTTCAAAGTTTTAATATCTAGAATTGGAAGCGATAGAAGAAAAAGACGAAGAATCATCCATCTATATATGTCTTGTAGATGTCGATCCTAACAGGTCCCAATAATTTTTTTACATACTATAAATGGTCCCCGACATATTGTTGTTAATCACATGATTATTTTGCTTTTTTCTTTTCTACATTTGAGCTTGTGCATCAACTGACGTGTGACGCTTAAAAAACAAACGAGTAACTGTGTAAATCTACATTTTGTCCTTGTGCCCTCAATTACCTCACCATGTGCGTAAGATACAATATGTTTTTTCTTTTGTTTTTAGGTAATCTGAAACAGATAGCAACTATTTTGCTTTATTGTGTAAAATTACATTTAGATCCTCTTTAGTTCCTATATATTTCAACTCACAATAAGCCTATGAGCCATCATCTCATGCCATATTTCAAAAAGTAGTGTATCAGAAAAATGCACTGCAACGGACACTAGATGTGGTTGAATTCGAAGATATTCTTAATAAGTAGATCGTGAAAGGTACCATTGATGACACTTAACACCAAGCATTTTTCTTTGAAGACTCTGACATATCAAATACTTAAATATAATTTCGAACGATCCACACCAAGCCCTTCAATCTCCATAACACTACACTTTTGCCCACTCTCACTCAGATCTGAATGAGGGAAAGAATTTTAAAAAAAAGAGTCATTGAAGTTATTTTTCGATATATATCGACACTTATTCGACGTAGAGTTTCGGAACGGTTCGTCAGAACTTTAACTCTAAAAACATTCGAGTTGAATACTATTATTTACAATCCTCCAGCTAATCATTGTTGATTTCTTCCTTAATGTTATCTTTGTTTTCTAGAGGAATCATTGCTTCGGCTCATCTCTGATATGAGCCTAATAACAATATCCTTTGTCTTCAAAATACGAAGGAAAAACTCTGCTGAAACCTGATAGGCTGATAGCTTTTTTCTAACGACTAATCAGATGCAAGGAAAGTGTTTCTTCGCTATTTTAAAAAGAAAAAATAGAGTTCGTCGGGTCATATTAAAGAGGACACTGGAAACTCCCAGTACTCCCAAACCATACCATGTTGTATCCTCACCATAGAAGAAAAAAATGGTTATTGAAATTCAATAGGTCGACATAAAAAAAGATTTCAGTGGATCAGATTTAAGCAAGACTTTTTTTCGATTGTCAGAACAAAACATGATGGTTTTTTTCCTTAAAATAGCAAAGAAACAACTTCCGCACATCTGATTGATCAGTAGACAAATGTATGTATAGATAATATAGTTTAATTTTTTAAAGTTAAAGTTTTTAAATGTATTGCTTTACCTATAACTGTAACATATGAAGTAGATTTACAGTGACACTCCTACCTAGTAGAGCTCATCGGGGTCAAGAATTTCTGGACTCGGATCCTGTTGAGGATGTCTTAAATCTCTTAATAAACTTTTCTGATCTTTTCTGTATCAAGAGAACAAAAATTTAGAGAAATCCGTGAAGTATTATTAGATCCATCAAAAATTTTTTCGATCCGGCGGATCCAATGGGCTCCGCTACCGATAGCCTCTCGGAGATAAAAGCTGCTTCTTCAACTTATTTTTCTGAAATAAAACATCCTTTCAAAACTCAAAGTATTTGATAATTTCGTTTTGTCTAGACAAAATAGAAGCCAAACTAGTATACAAAATACATTTTGGCCTCTATGAATGGTTATTTTGATGATTTATTCTGTATTTTAAGATTATCTCATGGATCTCACCACCTTTTGAGGTGAAGAACGTTGCATTCGATGCAACATAGCCTACACTAATCAGAGCAGTCATATGCAGTGACTATTTACAAACAATCATAGACTTTTTTATGGTGTTTCACATGCATCGTATACAATCACTGTATATAGAGTCTTTGTTAACAGCTAGTGCAAAACTACGGTACTGTATACGATGTTTGCAACACATAAACATCTATCATACTGATGATTTAGAGGAGCACAATATAATGAATGATTGTCTTCTCTTAAAACTCTTCATGAATGAGAAAAAATGGCTCAGTTTTGTCAATCGAGCAGCATAGATTCGGGTTCTTCTACGCGGAAAGCCGTAGATCAACGCTTATCGAGAACCAGTTTTTCTTCGAAAACGCCGTTTTACTAGAAAAAAAAATCCATTCAAGGCATTTATGTCAGCAACATGGGATGAGTGAAGAAAAATATGATATCTTACCCTCGTATTTCTCTTTAATCAAGGATCAGTCATCATAGCACAGCAGTCACAAAGAGGAAAAAAAGGATTAAAAGACATATTCAGCGAAAATGACTCAGTTGTGTGCGGGTATCTAACGTGTTGTCCCCTGATGTCCAAATCTTGAAAGTGAGTTAGACAGCAGTACTTTGTTTACTTTGTATGCATCTGAAAAAGATGTTTTTCACACATTACAATCAGATAATGTAACATATCCACGATTGAAATCTGATCAAATCAGGCATTTCAAACCTTTTTCGTATGTGACATTTGGATAGGAGATGATTTTCTCTGTAGGAAAATTAGTTTAATTAAAAAATGTCTTTACAGATCTTCTCTGCGTCAGCTTGGAAATACGAGGTTTTTAATTGGAACGACTGAATTCTGATGGAATTAGGTATCATAAGGCTTTTTTTGTAATCCATACCATCGATACAAGCGATTTTCATGTAGAAAAAAAATATTTTTTCGCTCAAAAGGGTTTTTAACGGCTTTATTGGTACGCGATATTTGTTGTCGTAGTTGTATATTTGAAAGGCGACATGAATGATCGAGTAATCATAAGTGAAATCTTTTCTTGACAATATGTGCGACATGCTAAGACGACATATGATCGAAACCATACTTTATACTACCGTTGATGGTTAAATACGACGATATATTGGCACAGATTTTACTATAAAAGGTGCCGGTATGCAGCCGTTTACGACACGACAATAATTCGGTCGATACCAAACGAGTGATTTACAGGGCGTTTAAGACCATAGTTGCATTGTTTACTTTCGTCGTAACTATCGACTTGGTAATAATTCATTCAATGTTAATGTACGACTCGACTCGAGTAGAACCCCTGATTATAGTTTAGATAGATGTCCTGAAGAAATAGTCGATAATTCATTCGGGTTCGGAATAAATATTTCGGCATAAGGATTCACCTGTTGTTGTTCAACTTGTCTCTTCATTGGATATCATGTGATATAGATTTAATATATTGGCGTCAAAGTTGGATTCCTTATCTATGTATTTGACAAGTTTATTGCATAGAAGCATAATGCTTCTCCTGGACCTAAACTTGAATAAAAAGTAGGTTTGACATTTCTTGTTTTCGTTTCATTACTATTATCAGATGCAGATGTTCCTTATTGTTCGGCCAGAATTTTTTTTATTCCTGCATTTTCTTCTGGGATAGGACCCAATTCAATGGCTTTAGAGACCTTTAGCATCTTCGTCGGACAATTAGGACTATCTGTCACAGAATCATCTTGAAAATGTACATATTGAATAGCGCTTCAGCAGTTTACATTATATGCGTGATGTTGATTGCAATTAAAGCATATTGGATCGCTTTTGTTTTAGCAATTAACTGCCACGTGGTCGTCGTATTCTTGACAAATGTAGCAGCGTAGAACTCATGTTGGTAATCTATATGGTTCAATAGCATAATTAGTATACTCTTCGTCCATTAACATTCACTTAGTTTTCAGTAATTGCCGTAGCTTCTTCTTACTTTTCACATAAAATCGTTCGATTGTGATATTTGCTGGATACCGTTGGTTAAGTTCATTACGGAAAATATGTGCATTCCATTAAACAGGTATTTTGAGAACAACAACTGAGTACGAACTTGGTATCTTAGTTGTGAAGCCCAGTTTGTATTCGCTGTCGAATAGTGTATCGAATCAGTTTCTTTTGACCATTAGTTTCTCGAACTATACTGTAGGAGTGGCATAGACTAGGGAAAATCGTATCTTGTTAGTTGCTTTAGTGTAATTTCTGTATACTAGATTCATTTTACATGCATAATTGATCTCTCTAATCATACCCAGATCCGTAGGTAGATACATGCAGCAGTCTGTGTATCACATACACGGTTCAAATTAAAGTACCGGAATAGTGCTGCGGGTGACATCGTTGTTGTGGAGGGTTGGCTTTTATGTATATTGTTGTATTTCATGTTTGTATAAACTTGGTGATGATTGTTTTCTTGTATTCGATTTCGCTCGAGAGAAAAGTCAATGTGTTCGTTAATGCTTCATTTTGCTCTTTTCAAGACATTTAGTTTCGAGTTTGTATAGTTATCTTCAAGATTCGATAATTCGTCGGTCCGAATACTACTTCAATGGTCACTGTATTGTCGTGTTACTGAGTTGATCATCATAGGATTCGTTCTCTAGGTTTTGTCGTGGATTAAGAAGACGAATGAACAGAACGAAAGATGCAAGCTATCTGTATAGTGTAGATAACATGAATGATTTGTTACTTTGTAAAATATTGTTCGTAGTTAATAATACACAATGTAATCGTCTATCAGTTTTGCTTATATCTAGAGGATGTCATAAATGATCTCATGTTTTTGACAGTGTCGACTTAAGTATGATAGGAATTTTTTATTGAAATTTTCATCGAATTATCCTTTTTTTTTTACTTTCTCTAGATCTTGAAGTTCAGTTTCGCTTTTCTCGATCTTGAAAGGCCAATAGCTCAATATCAATATCAATCTCGTTGCATTCATCGTTATCATTTGCGAATTTCTCTACAAACTTTTCATCTACTAACCAAGTCAAAGTTCCACAATGACTGAACCAATGCAACAACTTCGAATTATTGCACAACCCAAGGCATTCTTTCGTGAAAGATATGGAAGCGAACTAGATCAAGCTGAAAATACAGCTAAACGTTACATTCGTGCTGAAGATAATAATCAGTTAAATCTCGAATATCCAACTATAGAGGTAACAAAATCAATACTAATGTCGATTTCAATTAATAGAGATAAGAAAAGTAAAAGTTTTATAGTTCGAAAGAAACGATGAACCAACTAGAAGAAATTTCATCAAGTACATAACGCATGAAACTCAGATCATTTTAGACTTTGTGCATGAACATCCATAGACAATTATCCCATTCATACTTGATATATTTAATGGTATCAAAGCTTCGCTGACTTTCTTTCGATCGAGGCAAGAATACAATTATCAGCTTTTCTATTTATCTGTAGAGATCTCACTGGTAGATGCATTTCAATGACACTCGAACTCCGAAACCACAAATAGTTTATTTAGATTTTTATCAGAGTATATGCTGCATATGAGATATTTACGGTACGTAGGATGTCACTAAGTATTAGAGTAACAGCATATTCATGAGTATTAGGATATTCATCGATACAAGGTACACACAACTTTATCGCGGTCGCGGCAAGTACTGGTCTGGAGAGCCCCCTGCTATCAAGTTTCTCTAGACACAATTCTTTTCTTGGATACCGCCGAGAAAAAAGAGATGTGAAAGCTCTCTCTCTCTCTTATCTCAATATCTTGAATATTCCAATACTTCAGTATCCAAGTACAGTGGATAGTAACAATCAGCTACAGGCATTTGCACTCAACGTGCTAAATAGCTAAAAACCTTTCCTTATGTCCGAAGAAAAGTTCAGAAAACTTCGAGTCTCAACCAAAAGTATCATTATGTTCATAAA
The DNA here is from genome assembly GCA_905250075.1 of Rotaria sp. Silwood1. Classification (NCBI taxonomy): domain Eukaryota; kingdom Metazoa; phylum Rotifera; class Eurotatoria; order Philodinida; family Philodinidae; genus Rotaria; species Rotaria sp. Silwood1. The sequence continues at coordinate 180,867 of CAJNOP010000276.1, forward strand.
TCTGAGGACCTTAATTTTATGGAGACAAAACTGTATGTTCAGTTCGAAAAAGTTTTCATCCTATTGGTAGATAAAATTATCTTATAGACATGGATAGATGATAGATTGCTAGCTTTTTTCAGTTTTCCAAAGTGTTTGGCAAGTAACGATCGTGTTATCACTGTCAACAAATCTATCCGAAGATCTGAAAGCTTTTAAGAAGAGAGGAATACTTCGGAGGTCGATGCTACTGTTAACAGTCTTTGTCGGCAAAATTTGAGCTTCATTCAATTGGTGACAGACATTTTTTTTTCATTTCAATTCAAGTTAAGACGATTGAAAAAGCCTGCTGTTGATCAATGGGCATCAAGAATTGTATCATTTTGTTTGATAACAATGAGTGTTCCTATATATTACAAGCTAAGAATGCACATTTAGATTTCTTTCACAAACTCTTCTCTGAAACTTGTGAGATTAGATTCAGGAGGGAACATATTCAAGTGTTTATCGCAGGTACAAACCAATCATACTTTTGTCGATAGACTTCAATCCGCTGTTTACGATGGTAGAAAATGATTTCCCCCATAGTACATTTTACATGAGTAGTAATCAGAGGTAAGAAAGTAACTTTGATCAGATAGTTTAGCTATATGAGCAGAGATAATGTTTTGTATTACTCACATAGGATTTTTATAGGTAGAAAAGAATCACGCCTCATTAAGAAAACCTAATAATGAATTAAGTACGGTCCAATCAACTTTTAGAACAGAAGGACAACACTAAATTTGCTCAATTGTGTATTGTATTTGATAACTTTTAATGCTACAATCAAGTCTCAAACGCTTGTTCACAATCAACTTTGCTTCTATGGTTTCATATACTTGATCGACTTGGAGCTACATTGAGCCAGAATATCGACCGTTTTGACATGTGAAAGATTCATATTCCACTTTCAAGACAGATCAAAGTTTTATATAGAACTGTGATGTTTCTTCATTTTTCAACAGCAATCACTTCCATTCTAAAAGAATTCTTCTCCATGAGTATTTCTCAATACAAACTTCTCTACTATATTCTTGTATGTGACATTTCCTATTGTTAACTGCAACTGACGAGCCTACAGAATATACCATGGAGAAAACGTTTGCTATCATGGTAACCAGCTCGTCAAGTTCTATCACTCAGGGTACAACTCGTTCGAGTCTGCGATTAGTGCTTAAACATTTTCTCTTGCAAGCTTCCTATATCATGTCTTGTGAACCTAAAACACACTACTTCTCCATTGTTTTTTGGTTCATTTAACTTTGACTTTTTTTTTCGTATTTCAAATTAGGTGTCTATTACTCAAACACAGAAAAATATTCCGTTATTTTTCGTTAATTAGATATCAGGAACATGGTATGGAACCATTGATCATCCATATATACGTGTGGCTTCTGTCACTGTACCCAATGAAAATGTATCTATGGCGTGTATGCATCCATATCCGATTAATAGTGATGAGCCTAATGTTGTGAAAGATCGCTCTAACAATGCCATCTACTTCCCGATCACAAATGACGATTTCATGAGCGGTCAAAAAAGGTACGAAAAAAAGACATAAGTGCTTCATTGTTTCAATTTTGATTTCTTCTTCAGTTTTCACCTAACTCGCAAGAAGTTACTACAAAGGGAACTCAGATCCCATAGCCCTTTACACATTATTGACTCTGGTAAGAAAATAATGATAACCATAAAACTACTTTCATGTTCATTTGAAAGATCGAAGACATTTTCCTTGTATTACGGATAAACAACGCAGCAAACAATTAATCAAATTATATCAATTGTGGAAATCACAACTTGTTTTTTCTTTAGCCAAGCGCGTTGATGATAATGTATTTAATATATTCTCTGACACTTCGGTATCATCACAAGTGATGATTGACGAAATGAATAAAAAAAGTAATAATTATAAGAAGAAACTGTATCTATCTTGTTGACATCTTCTGTTTTCCTTTTTAGACGAAGCCCCTGCTGATCCGGTAATCACAACAAATGGTGAGGATAAGAAATTTGCCATATGTGCACCAGAAAAAGGAAACTGGGCAGGTGGCGACAATATTTTGATGGTTCTTAATAAAGTCGACCGAAAAAAAGGTGCGCTCTAATTTCTAATTTTTATTCACAATATTTCTGTTTTTGTTGAAGCACTTCGTATTTATTTTGATTATGTGGAGTTGAATCAGAAAAAGAATGTTGCATACGAATTCGTTGATATGAAGACAATTACTTTCCAGACACCAGCGTGTTTAATGGTGCCGGATGACCGAAATCGAACTGTTTCGATCGTTGCCTCACAAGATGAAAAAATCATTGCGAAATTTAATTTTCTATATCTAGCACGTGAGTGTACCACTCTTATTTAATCAAGCTCACTATTTTTTGTCCAGTAAGCATCGCGCCGACTACAAATGTTTGCTCGTCATGCCACTTCCGTAAATCCTCTGATCTTATCCGTTTGATTACTAGTAACAAACGATTTTGTCCAACTCTCGATGATTTGTTGGTAGACCACGAATTAGATTACGAGCATCTGCATAATTTAAGGTACGATATAATTTGGGCGATAATTTACTGTAAAGTGTATGTATTAATCTCAGACTATGTTCGCATGCACATCTTTCAGAAGAAGCGAAAGCAGTTCAGAGATGTTTTCATCAGCGAGTTAGATAATCGAAACATTCTATACCTTAAAATTATACAGCGTAGAATAGTTTCAGTCGGTATTTCTATTAATGGAAGATCTTCTATCATGACTATATGATTGTACTGTACACTCTAAAAACAGTTGTGTTACAAAACGTGAAAAGTTCTTTAGTTAGAGAAGAGAAAGAACTTTTCACAGTTTCTCACATGGGCAGTTTGTCAGCGAATCTACAATGGGCAAGGCTCAAAAATGGTTATGTAACAAGCATTTTGCACAGACACTTCTGGAGATGAGGGTTTGAAATAGCCTATCGATTAAGTTATTTATCTAACTAACAGATGAATCGAAAGTTTCTGCAAAAAAAAATGTTTATTCATTACTGGTCTGCAGGAAAATATTTTAGACGAGTTTTTATTCGAGGATAAAGAGAGAACTATTGAAAAAGCTGAAAAACTGTTTGGGCAGCAAATAAACAGGTCTCTCACAATCTCCATAAGCTCTATCGTGAGCGTGCCAAAGCACTTTGAGGTGTGAATGTATGATGTTGGAATTTGAGCAACCTGTAATTAGAACAAGTTCTATTTGTTGCTCTCAATTTTTGCTTCTCTGCCATTGACTTCGATGCTATAAGATGAGTAAGGGTATGTTCTTTGTTGGGATAAAGATAGTTCAGCTAAAGAGATTAAAGACTAGAGACTTATAAATCTTCTTTTGATTCGGATGTCAGATTTCCATACAGAAGGAATTCTGTCTGAAGTTTTCTTTATTTGCATTGAAGGAGAGTCGCTATTGCAGGTTACTAAACTTGCGTGCAACAATAATTGGCTATTGTACAGCCATTTTTCTCATGAAATATGAAACTTAAAGGCGAACGTTCTCATAGTTTAGCCGTACGTGAAATAGGCCGATATTGATATCTCCATACCAATAACCACTTTCTCAAGCGTCGCATTACTATTGATTAGGTTGACTTGTTCAATTACTAATTTTGACAAGAAACGGTTGAACTATTGATCGACGAATTCGATAGTGTACTTCTTCAATGTGTATTTGATCACATCGCAAGCACTGAACGTTTTGTCCTCGATAACGCAACTATTTGGATCAAATCGTTTGAAATATAAATTATTCATTTGATATGTTTTTATAGATCATACGATGATCCTCGAAAGATTTTTCTCAGACATGAGTAAAGTATTTAAATAGAATCCTGATCAGAATTACTCATTCATTGAGTATTCATTTCTTAATCCTTAGGTAATATCTGTCATTTTCCAAGGAGGCCGTAATATTAGAAAGTAACCTCGTTAGATATTATTTATTTAGCATATGATCTTCAGTCATGATGTGTTAGACTTAATAGTTTTTCCCCAATTTATGACAGTATTCGAATGAAATCTTTGTTTGACTTACTAATTTTTCGTGTATTCAGTAAATGAGACAATTTTTCTCAAGCACGAATCCGAATCCTACCCATAAGACTTGGATTCTTTACATGCCTAAGTTTTCTTAGTTGGTTTCTTAAAATTTGTTATATTATGACTGATCGATCTCATTACTCCTATTGTTCAGTTGATGGGTGGCTGAATTTTCCGCTGTGCTTGGATCGTATGTCTTTACTGTAAATTACGATTACAGGTGAAGATAAGCAGATTAGTCCTTATCGACTGTATATAGTCTTTGTCCATAAACGACTGGACGTCTCAAGAAGTTATCTTGTCAGTGTAGTGAGCTTTGCAGTTTTTTTTCAAATATCAATATGATTGTAAAAGAACTTCATCTTTTACTAGACTTTTGTTGGATAGGACCCCAAGTTTTTCCAATGCAAGAAACACATTTCAATGATATCTTCCGAGTTAAATCTGTAAGTTAGGCATTTATTCCTGTTGTACAATAAAATTTAGTAAATCTTTTTTTTTTTCGTTTGCAGAAAATACTAATCTAGCTGATCATTGTTACCTCAATAATCAAGAACTTTCGAAGGACATGATTATATTTTTTTCTGTTTTTTTTTTCATTTTTTTTCTATCTTGAGGGTGAGGCTGTGTAATTTATTATACATAGCTAGCACTCATGCTCATTTCTTTTCTTCTCACTTTTGTATTTTTATCCTATTTTTTTTTAATTTAATTACAATAAAATTGTCACTATCAATCGAACATATTTTCGTTTATTAAACAAAAAGTGTATAGCAAGGTGTGGGTGTGGGTGCAAGTGTGAACGTAATTGAAAAGATACTTAACATCCACACCCTCTAAAAGAATCATGATTTAACAGATGCATTACTAATAAGATCAAAAACAAAATAAATTTCGACAACTTTGTTTTGCTTTTATTCTTAGTTTTTTTTATTTCTATTTAATTCTAAAAATATCTGTTCTAATTTCGTGTTCAATCATATCTTGCGCTTTTTCCATGATCCCCTGTTCCAAATATTTCTCTTGCATGAGATTTACACCAATTAATAGTGAACAAGCTCACCTTGACGCTCGGCTTTTTTTTCTCCAAAATTCTATTTTTTTAATATTTAGAGAAGCTATCTTAAAATGAAATTATTTATTAATACAATTGATGATGAAGTATATCCGAATAATGAAAACCAATGTTTAATTAAAATGATTGTCGCACGTTGAGAAGAAAAAATAAATAAATTCTAATTAATGCTTGTTGTTTAGTTTTCTTTTAAATGGACTCGAGAATGTCATGCTTTTTCAAATTCATAAGTTGATAAATTCAATCGCTATACAATTAACGATTAAATATGAAACAAAGTCTGGAAAACTAATATTAGTACAAAAGAATTTTTGATGAATCAATTGAACAAAAAAAAGAAGATCAGAAAGAAAAACAAAAGATATTCAACTTTCAATTTTACCTCTTTCTTTTCCTTTTTATTCATCATCATTATCAGTTGTTTTAATTTCGCAAGTATTTCAAGAAATAAAACGAATAAGATGAAAATCACCTACATCAAATACTCTGTGTAATATTTGCTTAGAAGAAAAAGTTTGTCTTATTGTATACGAAAATATTTGTTATTCTTATATTTTATTTAGATAAATCTTAATAATAAAACATCAACAACAAGTCAATTGAGTAAATCAAAATCATCAAATAATAATCTTGTCTTGCATCATGAAAAAAAACAACAATTCTGGTTTTTTCACTTTTATTTTATGCTTTTTATTTCAATTTGTTTCTTTCAAGTAACCGAAAGATTGAAATAACAAGCTAATTCATTTAAAGGATAAAGAAAATTTCGTGAGAATGAAAAAAAATGAACGAAACAACCTTCGAAAATTTATATCTTATCAATCAAAATAATTAACATATTATCTATTTCTTCTACTCACTCAATAGCTGATCTTACGAATATTTGTTATAGATCTAAATTATGACAAAATATTCCTCGTCTATTCATCTGTTTACTTATTTCTTGAAGGTATGGGTGCGAAGATTCGTTTGTCTACTCATCTACACATCCACACCCCATCAGTTTCTCGTTCTGGCATTATGAAACGAGTATTTTCTTAGGAGTTCAAAAAATTTTGGTTTTGATTACAATCTGTTTATATGATTTGATTGAACTTTGATTAGACATAAATTCTCGTCATCGTAAAATTATTTTCTTATATCAAATTTCTCAATGACTATTGTGAATCAATGTCGACTAAATAATCTTCAGTATTTCATGACGCAATGATTAATATTTCTTCAGCTTTTATTTAGATTTCTTTTTTCATTTCGAACGTGAAGCAAAATCTAATCAAACACATTTTATCTTTTTCAATGAATTTGTTTTTTCTACAATAGTTTTTGAGGAAAAAAATCTTCAATTGACTATTTTCATTCCAATTGACCATCATGTTCAAGAGAAAACCTACGAATTAAACAGTAATCGAGTAAGATACTGCTCTGATTCAGATATTCGACGTAGATCTTAGTTATTCAATCAGATTTTCAGAGAGTTGTCAGACTTTGCAGTGGTTTTAACAGGCTACCGTGACCAATTGTTTAATTGAAATGCGTGATCGGTAGGAAAAATTCAATCATTTTTCAATACTGTTCATCAATCTGGACCTTAATTCTAAATCGTTTAACTTCATTGTTATCTCTATCAACAACATAGAGAAAGCCATTATTATTACCGTTTTTTGTCAATCCCGAGTATCCAATATTGCAGATGATTGTTTCTCCATTTGTATCATTTTGATGAGGCCATCGAACCACGTTTTTATTACCATAATCACAAATGATGGGATAATAGTTGCATCTGCTCGATACTGTAATTGATCAGGACGGTTTCTTTGTCCATTTTCACCGACCACAACTCGAGAAGTCACCGCAGCACATATCCATTCCGCAATACGATGATTGTAGCAGCCAGCAGTGTAAACAATTTGATCATTATCAATATGCAAACCTCATGGAGAGTAGAGTTGATTCACTCCACTACCATGTATGAGTGAAGAGCGCGCCTATTGTACCGTTGAGTCCCGAAAAGAAAAATCCTTATAAGTCGAGTTCTGCTCAATGGATTTTGATAACTTTTTTTTGTTTTACTGGTCTAAAGATGGCCATTCACTTCTGAAAAAAATCAGCCTTCCATCTGTTTCAGTTTCCGAGAAATCATAACAACAATGTCAAATACCTAGCTTTCAACGCCATTTGGCAAAATAAAACCAATTTTTTAAAATTCCACTGCGACTTTTTTAAAATCATTTTTGCAGATACAGTTATAGAACTCTTCAAGAGTTTTCAGAACATGTCCTTAGTTTTAGCTTCAGGCAAAGTTTTATTGATGAAAAAAGTATCAATAATAGGTGTTAAGACACTTCTCATTTTTTGTGTAGAGCGACATTAAAATCATTGGCTTTTCGTTTGATGAAATTTCATTTGAACAAATTTGATTGTTTTTTGAAAAGAAAAGCGGGGGGGGGGGGTAGAGAGGAAGTAATTTGACAAATAAAAGAAGTTTGTTTCATAAATTTCGTTAATACAAAAATTTACACTAAATAAAAAAAACGATGTTCATTCCAAATGTAGAGCGACATTGTAAATTTTGTTATTGCTGTAACTCAATGAAAACTAAACTGTTTGCCATATAAATTTGATCCTTTTTCAGCTCATAGTGCAGAGTAATATTTCAAAAAAAATCAAGCGAAAAACTTTCTCCTTTCAAGAAAAAATTTAGTTTTACTAAGAAAGTGTAGAGCGACATTAAAGTCATTGGTATTTCGTTTGAAGAAACTTCATTCGAACAAATTTGAATGGATATCGAAGAAAAATAAGAGGAAAATAATTTGAGAAGTAAAAAAAGTTTGCTTCATAAATTTAGTTGATACAAAATTATTACACAAAATTTTTAAAAAATGACGGTCACGCTGTATGTACAACGGCTTTTTAGCCGGTTATATTGTGAATCTCCACCATATCACAGGGAAGTGTAGGGAAAATAGTATTTTCATACACATTCAACATAGTTCTATCAAATACAACACTTAGTTTTTTCCTATCATTAAATTTATTTTTATCGATTTTTTTTTCGCGGACGATACAATGGGCGCGCTCTTCACTCGTACATTTCCTTTAATCACAGTAGCACTATTCTGTATCCATCTTGCATTCGTTTTCAAACTTCCACTATCCCAGGTGATTCGATCCGACTGTCGGATTACGTCGGATTATATCGGATTATATCGGAAAAATTACCGGATTTTGACGGATCCGACGGGAACTCGTCGGAAGTTGTCGGCGTCCTAGCCACAGGATTCCGACAGGAGGTTCCGGATGTCGGAATAATCAGGATCCTGCGAAATCCCTGAAACTCCGACACTTTCCGACATCCAGAACCACTTGTCGGAATCCTGTGGTTAGGATTCCGACAAATTCCGGCGAATTTCTATCGGATTCGACAGGGTGAATTCGACCTGGGATGTAGATTTGGTGCTGCAAATAAAAGACAATTTCATTTGTGGATGATGTATCAATGTACATGGATCAAAGTTGATATCTGAAGTGAAGATTTCTGATTAAGACAGAGAGAGAGAGAAATAAAAATTTTACTGTATGATTATACTGAGCAATGTCTCAATGTTAATTTCGTTGTTTTGATATTTCGTTTACTAACATCTTATGATTGATCATTGGTAACAATGACAAAAACACAAATCAATCTATTACTTTAAATATTTTTCGGACAATATTGTTATCAAATATCGAGTGACGTAGAATAAATATTGCATTAAATTTAATCGAATAGCCACATGAAGAACAAAAATGTTTTTTTTTTTATTTGTTTATTTTTTTCACTGAAGGTTTCAGTTCGTCTATCAGTTTTGTCTTTATTATTACATGGTCCTGACAGATAACTTCAGCTAATTCATCCTGCAAACTATAATCTAACGTCCATAATTAAGCGACTTTGACGGTCAACGGATCTTTGGAATAGATTCAAGAAACTGATCAGGACGGCATTTTTGACTCAGGTAATGCATGTGAGACCTTGCGCCATTTTGCTGATATGCCTGTCTGTTTCCTAAAGTTTTGTTCCCGAATTTCAGAGGTATTGAAAGAATGTCATTGATGTATCTTTCTTCATCGATCATTCCATCTTCCGAAATCATAAGCACTCTCAGTTCTTGTTCACATACATCTAAATAAACCGTCACTTTTACTGAGAATTTTGTCTTTCCATGAACAGTACCTTTCTTGTCTACTTCTGCTCTGTTCAGTCTACATCTGGTCATTCTCAACATTGTAGTTAGTTGATGGATTGAACTGCGTGAGGCTACCTATTGAGACCATGTAACAACAAATGCAACATTGATAAACGAAATGAAACTATCCGTCAAAAAAAATTAAAAAATAAGAACAATTAAATTTTGTATTTCATTTACTTGGATGGATGGTTGTTGGCGTTCTGTTCAGTTAAATTCACACCCACACCCACATCTTATCCTAAGAAGAAATATCTAAAAAGTCAATGAAAGTATATTATCAATTACAATGGAGTGCTTCAAATAAATCGAGCGTGCTATTCATTCTTTTGACCTTTTCAAAACACAAGAAGCTTACCCAGGTCAAAAAATACCGGCCGGTTCCCGCAGGAAAACACCGGAAATAGCCGGAACATGGAAGCAGTATTCCGGCCGGAAATTTTCGGAATTTTTTCCGCTCGGTTTCTGCCGGAAAACACAGGAAATTGGCCGGAATTCACCGGAAAAAATCCGGAGAATTTCCGGCCGGACTACTGCTTCCATGTTCCGGCTATTTCCGGTGTTTTCCTGCAGGATACGGTGATTTTTCCCGCATTTTCCTGCCGGTTCCTGCAATATCCGGTGGCCGGAACGATCGACCTGGGTATGTTATATACACGCGAATCAATGAAAAGTAAATATCATTTTTTTTTTATCTATTCAAACATAAATAAAGATTGATTCACAACGAAACTGTAATGTGTTTAATTCAACGGTGATATTTAACTCGAATACATAGCTTGGATCACCTTTCATTTAATGCTCTTTATATAAATATATTGCGACTTCGTTTCATTAGGATTCACAATCTTTATTGGCGAAACAAGTGAGAATGTAAACTAATCCTGTTGAAACTTAGTTAAAACGAAATTTTTTTTGACAAAAACTAAGAAAAATGCACTGCCAAAATTGATTAACAAGAAAACTTGCTAGTGTTGTTAGATACTTAAAATATAAGCACATTCATATTTTTTCCGGCACGATCCTTCGAATATTAATATTTGAGAAACGCTTTGCAATAAATATAATTCATTGTATTAATGGAAATAACGTATAGACAAATATCAAGATGAGTTCCGAAATACTAGTAGTGATCTCAACAATAGAAAAAGTAGAGGATTTTTTAAAAGATGTACTCGATTAGTGATATGTGTTCACCAAAAGATTAATTAGTATTGATAAGTTTAAATGAAAATCGATTTCATTGTGCTAAACAGATATATAGTATGACCTGACTCATATTGAAAGAGGGTGTGGGTGCGGTTATGGGTGCGGTTATGGGTATGGTTTTAGGTCTTGTCTTCACCCACAACCACCCATACCCCGTTTATTCATCGTCCTATTTTGTTCGACTAATTCACTGCAATGAGCTAACATTGTATCGTACCAATTCACCAAATGATAATAACGACCAATGCTGAGAAACAGTTGAAAGGACTGTTGAAGACTTTCAAAAAAAGAGTAGTTGCTCGAGTCAAACACAGTTCGACTCAGTTCAGGTCTATGGTATAGCTTCCTCGATAATCCAATAAGGTCGAATTATAACAATTAAAGTCTGAATCAAATGAGACGTCTCTAAACCCTGTACTACTTTTCCTTGTTGAAGTAACATTTTTATCAAAACAATGTGAAAATTCAGTAATTTCTTTCTGTCTGTTATTCTGTTCAGATACGTAAACTTAAGGCAAAATTTGTACAAGACAACATTTTTCAAAGCGCAAAGTCATTTTAAGAAATGCGCCAGTCAAAATGCAATACGATGAGAAGATTATTTGTCGACTGAACAGTTGTCTTAGTTTGCCGAGCCATCCTCTGTGGTTTGTATGGCTTAACAAAACACTTTTGAATACTCAAAGTTTTTTCCTGCAAGAATATCGCTAGCACAATGACATAGATATTAGTAGTGATAAAGTGAAAAGCAAATTTTTGTTATCTATAAAAATCTGGCAGGTGTTGGATACTATTGTCAGAAATAGATTAGATATTATTGAATCATAGGCTCACACAACGCCTACTCTATCTCTTAACATTAATTAGTATTGCATTCTTGTAACTGGCGTATAATAAATACCAGTCATTTTTTAACGACTACTTACCAGTGGGTCGTAGGGTACCGCAAACATTTTTCGGCAAGCACTGTTCTTTGTATTAGTGTTGAATATGGGTTGTACAATTCTCTTATGTATTATGAATGAATTACAGTATTAGTATCAACAGCTATTATTCAAAAGTTTTAGATAGTGCGCAGTTTTCTTTTATCATTTTTACTCTTCGCATCTTCATGAGAAGAAAAAGTAGATATCTTTTGAAATCTTTCGTTATTTACTCTGATATAGTTTCAGATCTACGCGAAAAGGAATACTGTTATGTTGAATCAAAATGTAACAGTAGCCTACTCACTATTGAAAAGAGCAAGATATTTGCTGAGGGATACAGCTTTTCCTTGTATTTTAAAAACCTTTCAGCTTAATACCTACAAGATTAATATGTAAAATATGATGGAGTCGGTTTAATCGTACACGAGGATCCTTGCCACGCGTATTACAGCTCATGATGAAGGCCGAAGAGAAGTATGTCGGCATGTGTGTTACAGGCTTTGCGATGGATGAGGAAGGCAGAATACATTCAACTTTCTAGCCATATACTTCAACTCTCATGAACAATCGTGTTTCACAGAAATTTTTTTATTTAAGCTGAATAAGATACTAAGGTAGAAGAAAGCCTGAACTACAAAAAGAGATCACCCTCACCCAGTGGCGGGCCAACCAAGAACTTTTAGATATGGCAATAAAGCATTTGACTGTGGTAACAAGCATTTTTTTGACTGGCTCTGTGCTAGTTTCAAAACTTTTTCAATAGAAAAATTTTTTCAGGTGTGACAATTGCCACTAATTGCCTCATGATGGCTCGCCCATGCCCTCAGCGTTCCATGACTTTTCTTGAAAAAGTTATGGATTTTTTAAACTCTTTGTTCAAAACCAAATAAAACTCAATTTTTTTAGTTTTATCTGTACAGAAAATGACGTTTTAGTGTATAAAAAGAAACCATCTTAGCCCAAACAGAATTAAACATGATTATAAAAAGTGCTGTATTTCATAGTGGTGACAACTTTCTGGCACGATCAATATGCCTGTAACTGAGGAAGATTTTTTGGCGTAACATGTTTTTGACTGCAAATAGTAATGCAATCAAATGATTTCTTTCGCATCTGCTTCTCAATATCAGCTTGATAGAAAACTTTTTAAGAGAGAAACCTAGGCGCTGATCAACATTCAATTGTTTGATATAATATGTGCATCTGAATCAGCGATGTCAACAACTGCTAAATCCAAATGTTTAGTGTTTTCGTTTATGTTGGTAAAAGTTAGTCTAGCCCAACTTTTGAGTACTCTCAATTTCCATGAAAAACCTACAAAAAAATTGCTTCCGAAAGCTAGAATCCTCTAGCCCGACACCACAGTAACTAAATATTTAATACGATATATTAGGAGATAGAGCGAAAAACAAATTCAATAAAATCGATCATTTAGATATTCTATAATTTATCGTGTACCGATTCGGTTTTATTTGGCAAACATTTTGACAAGACTCATTTTTGTCAGTAAAGCACGGTGGCTCTCAAAATTACAAGGCAAGCAGATGGAATTCTTTTGTTTCATCTATATCTTAGAAGCTGAATAAGCTCAAATGGTTTCGTTTTCACCATATAGTAGCCTATAGTCTCTAGTATATCCATACAAAATTTCAGATCAATCAATGTATATTAGTAAAATACGCTCTGATCCACTCTGAGCGCCGTTTTACGAGACACTTATAGCAGTCGATAAACCTTGAAATTCTGAGCCTATTGAATTCCACTCTGAGTCATTCTGGGAGAAGTATCTCGAACTTCAAGTGGAAAAACTTCTTAGAACGGGGTACACTCTCACCCATTCTGATCCAAAAGTTCAAAAACAAAATCTTCAGAAAGATCAAGTCAAATGGTCCCTATAACTTTTTATGGGACTACTTGGAAAGAATCTATGTTTCTGCATTATTTCTCTCAGCTAATCATATTTCAGCAAGGACTTTCTTCACTATAGCAAGAATAGAATACGTGTTGTTTCAGTCAATTAGGGGGTTATCTGAAGTTCTTTCTCATATGGCTCGAACAGTACGGTGTTCTATTCTTACTGTAGTAAAGAAAACCCTTGCTCAAATCTGATTACCTCAGAGAAATAATGTGGGAACATAGATTCTTACCAAGTAGCCCCATAAAAAGTTATCTGGACCACCTCTGCACAGATTTTAAAAAGTTACAGGGACCGTTTGACTTGATTTTTTCGAAGATTTATTGTTTTTGAGCTTTTGGCTGAGTGGCTCATAGTGGGTAAGAATGGACCGTCCTAAGAAGTTTTTGCACACTATGCTCGAGATATTTCTTCCAGAATGGCTTAGAACTGGACCCAATAGTAAAATGGCGCTCAGAGCAAGGGAGAAAAGCTGAAAACTGAATTTTTTGAGCGAAATTCAACCACGAAAAATCTCAAAAAAGGAAAAACTCAAAAATCTCAGCTCTTCCTCCTTCGAAAAAGTGGTATTTCTGATAAATTTGATTGAAAATTGTGTTTTTTTGAGTAAGAATCTCAAAAACCTCAGCTTTCCCCTCTTGGCTCAGAGTGGATCAGAGCATATTTTGCTAGTACCCTGAATCAATTGATTTTCGATTTGCTATTGGCTAAATAATCGCATGATGTTCTCCTTTACTGTTTATTAAAATAATCCCCGAACTCTCTTTTTCTGAACCATGACGCTCCTATTTCAACTTTAAACTTCTCCATGACAGGCTATTCGATAGAGAAAATTCCTCTCTGAACGATGAACTACAATTTAGTGTAGAGCCTTGTCGGAAACGATGCGAAAATGAATGATTTTCAAGACATACCAAAAATTATCGATTGAAATGGCATTCTTTTTCTTCTATAATTTCCACAAATTTTGAACGCGTCATTAGAAAGAGCACGATAAACTACACTAAAATTGCAGATTGAACAAATATTCAACGTTATAAAGTTAAGATAGTCAATTTCAATTGTCATATTAACACTGCGAAAAAATCAATATTAGAATTGGCTAAAACAGCTTCATAACGTAGAACAACTGTTCAGTCCACAATTCTAGTGCAACTTGTCACGCTCTTTCTAATAGTGCATTTAAAATTTGAGGAAATCATAGAAGAAGATAAATGCCAAAATGCCATTTTGGTTACCTTGAAAATCATTCATTTTTCGTACCGTTATCGACAAGATGCTACACTAAATGTATACTTTGCAATACAAATTGAAAATTCAGCTCCACACAAAGGTAAGGTCACATTATTTTGTCATGTGAACTGAAATAAGTATCATTTTATTCATTCAAAAATTTTTTTCATTATAAATGGAATGAGTGTGAGAAGAACGAATATCTTCTGACGATCAGCTAAATTATAACTGATAGTAGTGGTAACGGCGAGCTTTGTAGTTTGTTGTTTTACACATTCCAAAGGCTGTAGATCTTTATATTTAGGTAATGTAGTAACAACCTCGTGTTTCAAATGTCCTGATCTGCCAAAGTAGATATCACGTGACGCATTGTTATAGAATTCTTGCCATTCTCTAGCTAATTCAGCCGTCCATGTTATATTGAGTAGCTGCTGTTTCAGTATTTTGCGGTCTGTTATCGGTCTGAGACAATCAATTTCAAGTTTTGGCAGATGAATTTAAAATCTAATGAAACTTACGAAGGAGTATTCAGCATATTTTGCCACGCTGACATAGTATTCATTGTCCAACATGAATACATGTCATTCATTCGAGGATAATAAGTGAATACGTGAAGACACATTTCATCTTTTGTTCGCGGACCGCCCTGATGAAAAAAAAACACACAGTGAGATAGAATACATTCTCTCTCTCTCTCATCATTATATACCAGTGTAATCTCATTTTTATTTCTTGTATTGTAGACACATCGAGTGACAAACGCATCACCCTACAAGATAAATTGTAGACACAATTGAGAAATGTTGTTTTTTTTTCATCTACTCGATAGAGTTTGATTCGTTTTTGTAGAACATTCTGAAACTGATAATTGAAATCATATGCTTCAACATTAAACAAATATTGGGTAGCTGTATTATTTCGAATCAATTTCGTCCATATACTATGACCTATTTAGTTAAATATCGAAAAGTGATTTGAAGTTATATTAAAATCATTTATTTGCCTTGTAAGTGAGTGTGAGGAAAGGTTGATAGAAGTGTGATACCGGATTCAGGAAAATTCTATAAAAAACAAATGTATAAGAAACTCTTATTGTATCGAATAGATACCTGAGTAGCTCGAGGAGAACAATATGAGTCGACGTTAAATCGATCCACTCTCGGTGGAATGGCAAGGGCGGCGGCGTTTGCATATGTGCCGAATGAAAGATAGCCAAGGTCATATTGACGAAGTTCATTGCCAATATAAAATCGAATGCCTGAGCTGTCGGTACGATCTACAATGGAAACGACAATAGTTACTATATGTCTTTATTTGATATACAACGTCCTACTCGAAAGTTGTTTTGCATTGTTATAGTGCATTTCAATTGCGTAATATTTGATGGGAAAATCACCGGCGACAGGATAGCCCGCTTCTTCAGCAAACTCTTCCATCTATTCAAACTCTATATGCGCATTATTTTTCTTGGCATTAAAGAAACATACATAGTCGCCACCGACAGCCCATATGCTGGCAATGTTTGTTGTGCACAGTTCAATTTGAGGATTGATTTCATCGCACAGACCCTCAGGCAGATTGGCATCGTCGAATATAGCAGCAGGATCACATTCGTAAACAAGCTGATGATGTACAATATCACGATTAGCTGGATCGATCAATGCCTTGTGCTGAGAAGAAAAAAACATTTAAAAAAGCTTCGATTCTGATCAAGCAAACGTCTCTTTTTGTATCATCTTTTGAAATCCTAACTGTATACACAAAAAAAAACAAACTGTGGAGCACCAACTACTGATCTTTAATGATGTACCGACAGTAGTCAAAGCTAAATTTTCCCTTTCAATTTCGCTTCGCTCTATAACCTCACATTGAGAGTTGCTTATCTCTGATACGTACTGCGATAGCATGCCGCTTTGTCGAAAAACGACTAGGAGCTTTGTATACTTTGCAATGATAGGTTGTTTCAGTCGATGGAACTCGATACTAAAAAAAAAAAAATATATATATCAAGTTGTATTTGATGCAGAATGAACGAGCAAACAGCTCACATTGTTCAAGCGAAACTCGAACGAATCCAGTCCAGCAAATTTGTCCTCCGATGGTGGATTTCCATAAGATTGAAGTGGAATCATTCGAGTACCTCGTCGATCATCATGATATGATATGTCACCATCCTGTCGAGACAAATCGGGATCGACAAGACCATAGGCAAAAATGACAATGTTGGTTCCAGACTATATTGATTGAAAAATGCTTTATTTAATGATACCTAATAAAATCATCTCTTACCCTGATTCGAACATCCATTGAATCACAGGTGTCAAGCAAACGTTTAAACTGAATACATGTCCATCCATTTTGTTCACGACCTTGCAGATGAAACCAATCTTGCGTTGTATTGTCGATGACAGGTCGTGAAAAATTGAATGCATGTCTGTCCTGAAAAAGATAGACCAATCAATTTTAATCATAATGTATGAGATGTACATACTTGAAAATGAACATTTCCTGCCTGGTCGACCCAGCCAGTACCTATATCAGCTCCTATCATTCCACCAGCTCAATATTTCAGAGAAAAAAAATGATAATTGTGATAGTTTATTTGAATTCTTAATACCTGGACTGATGCCCAAAGCGATCCATCCGGTAGTCTTAACATGCAACTCGAAAATAATCTCTTGTGCATCAGCGTCCACTGTCCACCAAAGATCAGCTACATTTTCTTGAAGTTCAATTGAATGTTTGTAAGTAGTAAATGGTTGAACCGGACTCGCAATTCCATTGGACTTTCCGACTACTACCATCAACATTAAGAATAGCTGAAAGATGATACACAGCTGCATTTTCTGTACCTAACAACAAAAAATAGTGATGATTTCTCAAACTATATTAGCATAATTTAGAGATGGAACTGGTGGGGCTTTTTGACGACCAGTACCGGTCTAAATAGGACAGATATGGTAGGACCGGTCGGTCGCTGGTACTGGTTCCACCTCTAGCAGCGCTATATGTTTAAAACAAGCATCTGACAATGTTGTCGACCAAGCACACATTTTATTCTGTCCTTCTTCTAAATACATCATCATCGTCAAGAAATACGTGTGTGCTTGTGTTTGCAATAGAAACAAATGGGTGATAAAGGCTATAGTGATATTTACTCTGCAACTTCAGTGCATACCTAACTGACGATGAAGGTGCGATGGGTGAGAATGACGGTGGAGGTATGATGTGTGAGGATCAGGGTGGATGAGGATGAGGGTGAAGGTGCGATGGGTAAGGATGAGGATGCAGGTGTGATCGGTGAGGATCAGGATGGAGATGCGATGGGTGAGGATGAGGGTGAAGATGTGATGGGTGAGAATGAGGGTGCAGGTGCGATGGGTGAGGGTGATGGTGAAGGTGTGATGGGTGAGGATGAGGGTGAAGGTGTAATGGGCGAGGATGAGAGTGAAGGTGTGATGGGTGAGGTTCTCACACATTTATATCGTCTCAAGATAGTTTTCGCTAGCTCGTTGCACTTTTTATGTTTATCATCATCATTTAGATGATAGTATCACATCGACAAGGAGACCTAATAAAGAGAAACTCTTCCGATATGGAATATTGTATTGGAGTTTTTATTTTTCCGATAAATCCAAAGACATATTGCGGTTGTACTGTGGTATCTGGGAACTATCATTCAATGATGAAACTAATCGCGGTACCGAAGTTATAGAGAGCTCAGTACAATGCGAATAATTTGAGAACATAGGCTGCTATTGAAGTGCGATTTTCACCAATCTTTAGAGGGTTGTAATGGACATGAGTTTATCGAAAAACAATAGATCAGATAATTGGGCACAATAGCTCGATTGTGAAAATCACTCAAAGAATAGGTTTGTTACTTAATGAAATCTCAATCGATCAAACTGAAATTTTCAGCATATATAGCCGCTCTGTAGTCCAAACTTAACTAAAAGTATCATCAATAAATCTTGTAATGTCGAAAGATGGTATGGCCATCGTCATTTAGCACTACATAAGGCTGCTATGCACTCAATATATCAAGAAATGGTTTCAACATTTCTCTGAATAAATAACATAATCTAGACTTTATATTTATGCAATAATATCATACATTGGTCATATGAATGCGAAGATTCGGTGAAAATATGATAAAATCCTATATTTTCCTTATGAAAGTTAGGGAGATTTGTTTTAATACATGTAATGTAGAAGAATCATTTCTTCATCGAGTTTTTTCTGCTTCCGTACATTTATATGACCAAAGTATGCTATTGTTGCATAGATAAGAAGTCTAGATTATGGTATTTATTCAGCGAAGCATTGAACTCATGTGTCATATATTGAGTGAATAGTAGCCTTATGTTAAGCTAAATGATGATGGCCATGATATCCCTCGTCTATTACAAGATTTATCGATCATATTTTTAGAGAAGACTGAACTAGAGTGGGATTATATGTGCTGCAAATTTCAGTTGATCGATTTAGATTTCATTAAGTAACAAACCTACTCCTTCAATGATTTTCACTATCTAACTATTGTGCACAATTATCTAATCTTTTGTTTTTATATCCACTTATGCTCCTTATAATCCTCTATCGATTGGTGAAAATTGCACATCACTAGCTGCTTGCGTTCTTAAGTTATTTGCATCATATTGGGCCTTGTTTAATTCTGACGCGGACATTAGTTTTGACCATGAAATAATCGTTATAATGAAGAGGATTTTCTATCCAAACGTTCAATAAAGCAATCTTTTGATACAGAAGATTTTAAACAATGATTTGTTTTTACAGAATTTAAATAACAATGAAAACTAAAGCTTGATTTTGTTTGGCGGCTGAGAAAGGGACAGATTATCTTAAGGCCCCCCCCCCACTCAAAAAAAGTCAATTTTCGTCAAAAATTTCGAAATTGAGATAAATGCATGGGAAGATAGCCCGTCATCTGCTCTTTCATAAACGATAATTTGTTTTTCTCGTTACTTCATTTTTCCCCAAAAATTTTCAAGATTTCCGTCAACCCCTATTCGAAAAACCAGCTGTTTTTTGAAAAATCAAAAAATGTTTTTCGTTTTTTCTCGATTTATGATTTTTTTGATCTTCTGGCAAGGAATTCTCGGTCCAGGCTCTGTCAATATATTTAAATTTTTTTTTTGTTTGAAAGAGCGCGTCGAGATGCAGGGCACTACAGAGTCCTTTTTTTAATTAAGCTTTGTTTTTTATTATATATACAGACACTTATGTGACTGGACACCCATTTTTGGCGCCTTTTTTGAGTCATTGAACTTGCGAGCCCCTTTCTCCGCGAAAAAAGTAAGACTTAAAAAAAAAGGACTCTGTAGTGCCCTGCATCCTGAGATGCTCTTTCAAACAAAAAAAAATTTTAAATATGTTAATCGAGTCTGGACCGAGAAATCCTTGCCAGAAAATGAGCTATTTTTGACCCTTGTTTGGTTCATATCTCTGTCAAACATCAGGGTATCGAGCTGAAAATTTTACCACAGCCTCCCCACTTCAGCGCCAACATATGCTCCAAATTTCAGCCCATTTGAACGTACCTGGGCTGAGATCGATTTTTGAGTGGGGGGGGGGGCCTTAAACACTCAACACTAACGCTATGATTCACAGTGTGTCACTTCTCTTTAACAGAACATTTCTCTCTGGAACTTAAAATTACCCAAAATCAGATGGTGTCAGGTCATGAGAATTCGATGGGTGTGGAATAATTGTGATACCTGCCTATTCCAGATAGTTATGGACATGCAGTATGGTTGGAAAAGGGTTGCCAACAATTATTAATGTTTGCATCAAATTTATTACGAAGTAAAGGTATGACATGACAGTTTTATTTCAGTGTGATATACAGATCAAATTGAAATAAAACTATTATGTCATATCATTACTTGACAATAAATTTGAGGCACAGTATGAGAGCATAAAAAGAAAGACGAGTAAAAAGACTTTTGTACGGGAATGTATGTTGTTTTGAAATCA
The DNA here is from genome assembly GCA_905250075.1 of Rotaria sp. Silwood1. Taxonomy (NCBI): domain Eukaryota; kingdom Metazoa; phylum Rotifera; class Eurotatoria; order Philodinida; family Philodinidae; genus Rotaria; species Rotaria sp. Silwood1. The sequence continues at coordinate 201,537 of CAJNOP010000276.1, forward strand.
TTAAAATCACGAAAATCGTTTAAGGGAATGAAGTAAAAAAAAGTCACAAAATCGGTCGTTCTGCCATTGAGTACAACTCGAGCGCACAGATATGCGGTACAAATTTGCGTGATCTCAATTCAAGTAATTTTTTTTCTCATAGCCCACACTAGGCCGCTGGAAGATCGTTGTATGAATTCTTTGTTCGATATTTCAAACATCCTTAAATTTTTGTTCTTTGAATTATCAGAACCGATAAATAACATCTTTTCCATTCATGGATATAACCTGTGAGAGTAAATATTATGTTAAACGGAAGAAACCTAATTATATTTTTTTTTTGGTTCGACACAAAGCCACTAGAAACTGATAAGAAAAATAATATATCAATTTTCTTTGAGAAACCTTTACGTGACAAACATCTTGTGTCCTGACATCTCTTCATTACTCACGACAATGAGGGATAACATTTACTATTTAAAGTGAAAATTCACATCACGAAGTACAAATTTCCATGTTATAATCTATTAAATCTCACTGAAACGTCGAGAAATCGGAGTTAGTTTTTTCAATTATTACTCATAATTAGTTCTCATAATTAGTTCTCATAATCTGGCCCATTTCTCGACAAATATCTATCACCTTAAACTTTTGAGTAAGGTATAACATATAGAAACTACGCATGTGAGTTTGCAACTTTTTGTCTCTTTCTTGATTATAATGCAGTTTGGAAAAATTTAATGTATGATAAACGGTAGTTGTGGCGTGCTTGGTACACAACTCTTAATTTTCAAATATGAATTTATAAGTTAAATGGAAGCTTAAATCTATTCGAATAAATCCAAGACTTCAGTTATTGAGCATACATTATAAAAACTTTTTGCATAATCACAGTAAAGATTAGATTTCGTCTCCATCCTACATTTTCAATTCTAGATATATGTCACATCATATTGAGTGAAAACTGCCAACTTTCTCATACGTTACGTTAAAAACAAAACTTTTACCTGAAAAATCCAGGAAACTTTTCCGGATCGGTTGTTGGTACCACCTCCAGCGAGTCGTTTCACAGCTCATTAGGTCTCATAGATGTTCAACTGTATTTGAAGACTGGTGAGAAATGTGACTTCGTTATCAAATATTAGTATGCATTCACTTCTTTAACGCTGATAGGCTCGGCAAACTTCATACATCTTAGCTCGTATAGAAAAAAAACATATGATTGGCTCGACACACATCGGAAAAAATCTCATTCGACGAGAGCTACGACGCAAAAGTATCAGATTGGCTGAACTTTTAGGCCGAAAAACCTGACTAGACAAGAGCGCGACATCGAAAACATCTGATGGACTGAATTCATAGTATGAAAGAATCTGATTGGATGAAAGCTAGGCCGTAAAATCACCTGATTGACTGAGCTGCAGTACAAGAAAATCTGGTTTACCGCAACTCGAGCAGCAAAATCATCTCATTGGTTGAATTGTCAGCATGGAAAGATCTGATCTCAAATAGCTGTTCTAAATCTGCACAAATACATGTGTACACGTGACTTTACACGTACAAGCAAATCATACAAGCAAGCATATAAACGTATTTTATTTTATTTGATCCTTCCTTCAGTCGAGGAAACAATCGATATGAGACATTATGCATCGGAATCACACAATCCTCTTGATCCATTCATCAATTGCTCGATTGACTTCGTCTGGCCTTTCTTCCATTACCCAATGACTTGTTTCCAACTCGATCACCTCCAAGTCATCTATGTATTGTTTTTGTCCTGCAAATGCAGCAATAATACAAACATAGTCTTGCTTTCCTCCTATAAAGAGAACTGGTCGTTTTATTCTAGGATCAATATTCTTCGCATCATTCCAATCGATGTTTGCAATTGCTGCTTTGTACCAGTTTAATTTTGGTTGCATTCCTTCGACAATAGATTGATGAAAGATCTTGTAATCGTCTTCCGTCATATATGCAGCTCGAGAAGTTCTTCGTCCACTCGTTACCCAGTCTCGCATCTTTCCAACCGGGGCAAAATCCGTCTTCCATTGTAGAGGATTACTTGTAAAGGTAAGATCCAGGAAACTTTCTACGTTGGTCTCGATAATCGTTGCAGCATCATCAGAGTCAAAGAACTTCCAATAACCAAGCGTTTCATATCCAAACGCTTTCTTCGAATTCTCTAATGATCGATCGAGATCAAACATTCCCGGTGGGTCATAGCCAACACTAATCAAAACGAGACCCAATGTTCGTTCTGGATGATACAAGGTAAATCGATTCGCCGGTCGAGTACCCCAATCGTGTCCGACGACTAAGACTTTGTCCAAGTGCAAATGATCGAGAAGTGTGATGAGATGCTCAACCATTGATTTCATCTTGTATTCGTCTTTGTTTAATGGTGAGTAAGTCTTGCCATAGCCCATTAAATTTGTTGCTAGACATCCATATCCTTGTCGCGAGAAATACTCGATTTGGTGACGCCAGCAATGAGCCGACGAGGGAAAACCATGAAGAAACACGATAGTCTCCTTTGATTTATTGCTATTATCGCTTGCTTTGACATAAATGTACTCGTAGTTAATACCATTAGCAACTTCGTAGTTCTGTGTTTCTAATATAGAGCGAAGTTCCTGTTGGTTATTAGTGGTGGTATGAACGATATCCAGTAGAGGTACGACAATGTTGAAGTGTGTGATAACAATAAAAACAGATAATGTGTGGACAAGACAATGTTTTACATCACTTATTCTATTCGTATTTGCTTACGTTGTGCTGATGAAAATATCTGCACTGCTTTGCATCCTTTCTATTCATTGCAACCTCTACTTACTCAGCTACTCTCCATGTTATTCTCTCTGTCATCTGAGGTCGCCATTCTCTCAATCTCAATCCCACGCTATTGCTGGGCTAGAGTATCTACATACTGATGTGACTGTTGCCACGTGCGTTTTTTTCTTTCTAAATACAAGGTTTAATTTAATGATATAGTTTGGAAACGATAATGGGAGGCTTAACGAATGCTCTTAGAATGGAGTATCGTGCCATTTCTTGCATATAACGGGTAGTGCAAAAGTTTCTGCAAAAATATTGCTAGGTGATTTCATGGAGATTTTATCATGATTACAATAAACTTGTTCAAATTGTGACAAACTTTCATCTTTTATAGATCTTTTGATACTGATCGTTTTGATTATAAAAAGGTTAACACTACTTAGAAGTACTTAAATTGACGGAGAAACATTTGAAATACTACACAACGCTTTTTATCAGAAAATCATGTATTTATAGGATGGCTATTAAGTATGTGAGAGCTCCCTCTCCCATGAGCTGGAGTCGGTCACGAACTCTTTTCATACAAGATTTCCTATAACTTTTTTAAAAGTATCTTCTTGGAAACCCTATGCATATCCTCGAATACCTTTAGGTTTCCCGTATTGTTTTATCGAAAACTTTTTTGGATTTTTGGGCATCGGAAACGGTGGCAGCGTTTCCCAGAAATCGAATATCGTTTCAGAACATAACTCGGAAACCCATTAAGTATTATGAAAAACTCAAATAGCATTCGAATATGTTCTTTTTTATTCTTACATTCCTGTCCTATAATTTTAACCAAATCAGAGAGTCCACGACTTCACCTAACAACAACATAGATTCGTTACACTTGAAGACTCGAAAATTTTGACTGTATTCCAGAAACTAAGATAGGCGTTCATATAAGGTGTTCATAACGCAAAAGCTTCGACTGATTTAAACAATCCAACTTCAAAAGACTTGCAGACTTAGGCATATTTCTACTCTCAAAACTCTGACTTTAAAACATCGACAGAGTTTCTGATCATAACAGGCACGAAGACTTTGCGACTTCAAGATTAGAACTTTCTTCATGGCTGTAACCTGGAGAACCTTCAGGCATCAGAAAATATACTGACAAAAACGTTAACTTGAACAAATATAAAAGCTTTATAAAGTCGCGATTTCGACTGACTTCAAGACTCAGTATATAAGTCACTCGGAGACTTGAAGATTTTGGCTGACTTTATGACTCTGCATTTAACAGACTTCAGAAGCTCAAGACTATGACTGAATTCATGACTCTGCCTTCAAGAGACACGAACACTTGAAAATCTTGGGGCTATGGCTGACTTCAGGTCTTTATCGGATCTCAAGTAGGATGGCAAGGGATTTCATAAAATCGGAAATCTATTCAATTGTTTTTCTAGGTAGCAGCCAGAAACATCTACTGGATTTTGAGGAATCTTAAGCTTTTTTAATTGCTTTGGATGATTTCCGGGAGCTTCGAAATCCTTCCTCGAAAACCTATACAGGGTTTTATATAGTGACAAACCCAGAAAACTTTTATAGGACTCTGAGAAAACCTTTTTTAGAGTGTACGAACGGTACCGTGCATGGCGCTGGTTGCATTTTGTAAGTTTGTTGTGGTTGTTAGGACTGATACAATAGTTGCACTTGTTGGATGTTCTACGTTCTCTGTGCTTGTTGCTTTTGCGCTTTTACGGACGGCATACAAAGTGGTGAACACAATCGTGGTGATGACAAAAATGGCGACAAAACCACCAAGCAGAATGAGCAATCTTTTGGAACGAGATTTCAATCTCGATGACTGGCTGAAACACGACATATTGTATCACTCAACAATGTTCATCTATTCAATCGACAAGAGAAAAACAAAATGTCATATACCTGATAGCTTCTAACGTTCCTTGATTCAATCGATTTGGCATTCTTGTAATCAGAGAGAATTCGTATTTATGTCAAATGTTCGACAATTCTTACCTAAAGACAGCTACGTAGAAGTCTTATAAACTAAAAACGAATAACTAAGCAAGATTTCAATAACGGACACCTTTACGATGTGCAAACACAGATATAGATCTGTGCACGTTTGTTATTTGTGGTGATAAGACAAAATGCAGACAAACATAATCAGATCTATTCATCGCATCCGACTGACGACGCTAAGTGAAAAAACGACGATTGTTTGGAGAGGTCACATATTGATAACAATGAAAGTTTTTCAACTTTTAAAGTCGATTACTTGTGCTTACATGTGTATCGAATTCTGTAGAAAAAAACACATCTCTATTTTGAGTTGGAAGTGACGGCATATTCACTTTACTTTTTGTCAAGTAGATAAGCAAAAACACCGTGTGTACGATTTGCTGCCGTTTTGTTGGTAATGACAAAGATGATTCATTATCATACAAGATGTTCGTTGGAAGTTTATTTTAATAGGTCGATCAATATGTTACGACATCTAGTTTATTTTGTGTTACAATGTTGTTATTGTATATATATGATATCTTTATAACATTAAAAGAATATCTAGTATATATTGAACTTGTTCGAAACAAAAAATATTCAAGTTCAATTAAGGCTAAAAATGGATGCATAAAATATACTATCTATCCTTCATTTCAAAAATGATTTTAAGAACTTTCTGATTACTAGCCTAATTAGAAAAGGAATCAATATAACACAGGTGACAACCTACATATATATTGACAAAAATTTAATCAATGCTATTAATTTTTATAATCATAATATAACAGACCGTACTTAACTAACAATCACGAAGTTCTTACTAGAAGATAAGCGGTGAAATGTTTATTATCCTTCTATCTGGTTCATGTTCTCAATGCATCTGATGATCCATCGGTGTGTTTAACAATAATACAGATATTGAAAAATTCCTTGCCTTACATTCTACTTCTTTTTCTTTCCGTTATGGATCAGTTTAAACGAAGTAGCAGGACAGTTTAGTCCAAACAAAATGAATATATGGAGTTTTCAAACTAGTGTAGGCGAGGATTGACGCAACATTCTCAAAAAGAACGAAGTTGTCTTGACATCCACAAATGACGTTTCAGACTAGTCAACTCGCTCGTCTCCAATAGGGTTTGAAATAGTCTAACAGATTGACGAGCGTCATTCACCTATTTGGACAGTCAAAACCATCGTCAGTCTGTCGTTATGTCATGATCTACCGTAAGAGCACCCGTCAAATATCGAATATTGTCGAGTCGAATATTCGAACCTACCTTTCGTTGTCTTTTTTTTAATTTTTCTCTTCTATGGACTAGTCTAGATGCCGTTGTAGGACATTTTTCCTAAAAGTGACTAGTCATGTCAGCCATCTTGCTTACTTGGGTAGGCTGGTTGGAACGGTCGAATTATATGTTTTTCTTCTACATGCCTCAATCAGTTAATGATGACATTAGTCCATATGAACTGCACTTGAAACAACACAGAAGAATAGAACACTACTTCTAGATATAGAGGATGTGCGTGTGGGTTTATATCTCTGCATCTACATCTACACCCAGACCCAGATCCAGACCCACACCCACACACCCACACCCTTTTTATATTTATTTTCTTCAATCGTATGGTCGTTTCAGATCTTCCTTGTCGTCCCGTTATACTCATTGTATCTTGTCATAGGAAGAATTAATGCGACAGCAAAAGAAAAATTGCATTTGCTTATCTTATGTTTCAATGAGTCATTTGATGGATTTACTTATCCTTATTTTCTCTCTTGAAAAATAAAAATATCGAGTATTTGTAGTAGGACAACGATAAAAAATGGAATGATGAGAGTCGTATTCTTATTCTTAAAATATAGCTGCAACAGTCGATGATGGTTTTCGTCTGAATTAATGAATGTATTTTATTGGGCTTTTTCCCAAAGGACGCTTTTTTTTTCAACTGTTGTTCTTTTTTATGATATTTATTTTCACTGCTATTTTGAATTACGAATTCCATTGCATGAGATATGAACGTTTTTTTTATTGCCCAGCAAAAGTACATATGAGTATCTAAAAAGAGGTAGACGAATGGCAAGAATAGTCATAAGTACGATTATTAAGACAATCATCAGAATTTTTTCGCTTTCTTCCAGTGATAAGTTAGGGAGAGCTTCCGTGTCCTGTTATTTTTCAAAGTAATCTAATGCACTTTATAGAATTCACTGAAAAATTTTTAATATGAATTTATTTCTTTGCTTCATGTATTTTGTTCGTTGTTCACATAAAAAAAACAAAGAGTCAGAAAAAAAGACAAAAACAGAATGAGGGTGTGGATGTGGGTAGTATGGGTATGGGTGTCGATGCTGGAGTGGGTGAGAATGTGGATTTCTGTACTTTATACACCCACACCCACCCTTCGACAACACGTTTAAACAAAAGAATTGCTGAATTCCACCTATTAAAAATACAGCTACAAAAAGCTCGTCCCATATCTTCTTTCAAACCTTTAAAGACTGCCTTATGTATGGAAAAATATAATTTCATCGAATTTTCTATCTGTTATGTTATTGATAGGAGTCATTTGTTGTGTTGTTCTTATAGAATATTTTTGCCAATGATGATTTTTCAATGTTCGTGAAAGATGAATGTCATAGCAAAAGATGAGTCTCATTCATTGATTTTATGTTAGAAATATGAAAAAAATGATCCGTTGATTACGGTTGAAAGTCAGATATAGGTGTGAGTGTGTAAATATGAGTGCGTTTTTCACCCACACCCTCTTTTCCTGTTTCCTAATAGAAAATAGAATCAAAAATATCTTCTCCCAAAGAAATCTGATGGAAAGTCTTATTTTACCATCCTCTTTTCAGTATCTACCAAAAAGTAATATAAAGCTACTTTCTGCGGAATCTTTAATCGATCCCACTAGGAAATACACTCCGGAACTCTGCTCCTGTTTCATTTATGCTGTCAACAAAATTCATTTACTTTCTTCAATAAAAAGGAGTAATACTGAATAAAGTTTTTTTTCACTTTTATACCGAATTTTTGCAGAAAAATAACATCTTCTTTTTCGATACAAAAATCTAACGAATACAATACTTTTTGAAGACACGATGGAAGTACAGTCTTACAAGTTTATGATAATATATAGTGTATACATTTGCTGTTTTTTGTTAGCAATGAGAAGTTTCGGAGGTCACCAAAGATATTTGATACTGTACATAGTTTTTTCTATCACATGATGATATTATCATTTCAATTTGAAAGAGTTCGGTTTATTCGTGATGCATTGGTTATGATGACAAACAGAAGAAGAAGAGATACAACGAAGAGCGGTTAGAGATGAAGGTTACGAATGTAACATCTGACAACGAAAGAATCGAACGAACACGAATATATATATATAAGAACAGAGTGGACAAATTTTGGATGCGAAACATGGGTATTTCCAACACATATAAATGTCCTAGAAATCTCTACCTGAATATCCACAACAAACCCTCATTCCACTGACACTTTTCTCGCACCCATACCCACATCACCATACATCCACATTCACACAACCACACACACGCGAGAACATTTATATTGTAATCTTACGAATTAACTGCAACAAACTTTCGAAGAAGATTAAAAGACAATAGTGCTTTTCATTTTAGATTCTTGAGATAGTTTACGGATTAAATGTCTTTCTAAATAGTGACTAAAATAGATCATTGTAAAAAAGCTTGATTTCTTTTTGTTTTCTCATGTTAAACATGATAAATGCACAAATGTCAAAGAGATTTTTGTCTTTCTTTTTTCTTACAATTATTGTCATTTATTCTTGATCATCAACTGCCATATGGAAATGATAGTATCGCCTGTATACAATATTTGAGACATAGAAAAATAGATATTTTACCAGAAAAGTGATATATAAGAAAACTCATTACAAGGCCACGATAAATTCACGGCATACAACACCACCTATCGAAAAATCGGATTTTTCTATTTCTAATGTAAAACGAATAGAATCTTTTTAAATCTAAGGTTTAAATTTAAAAAAAAGAAGTTAATTTATTTTTCACATTTCAAATTAAATCAAATCAGAGTAATGAAATTAAAATCTGAGTACCTATGAATATATGTTTCTTATCATAGATTTAACCTAAAACCATTTCTTTTCTTTTTTTTTTTTACATATATACATCCATAAAATGCCTTAAGCAAGCCGTACGATAATTTGTATAAAGACTTTAGTCGATGTCTATCATAGCAAAAAAAAGAAATGAACTTTACTAGAGATCTACAGGAAACTCCAAAACCCGATTTCAACTTGGGCAGAGTCTGAGTCGGGATTACTGAATAAAGTTTTTGGAGTCAAATCGGAGTCTAAATTACTACCGCTCGTGATGCATTCTTGCTATTTGATGTTACAATAACTTTATTTTCCATGCAAACAAACAAAAAAACTTAAAGACAATGCTCACTACTAGAGTCCTGCACAGAGTTAATTTCATAGGGGCCGCCGCAGGCAACTAGTTTTTGTCAAAAATTTCGATTTAGCATAAGAACTTTTTTTGAATTGAAGGTTTCGTTCTCTGATATTTACTGTACAAAGCGATGCATTTTGGAGACTTCAATGGCATCTTACCAAGGTCAATGGATATCAAAGAAAGTCAGAGTCCAATTCAACTCCAGTTTTGTTCGACTCTGACTTTCTTTGATATTCATTGATCTTGACAAGACGTCATTGAAATCTCCAAAATGTATCAGTTTATACAATAAATATCAGAGAATAAAATCTTCAATTAAGCAAAGTTTCTACGCTACGTTGAAACTTTTGACAAAACAATTAGTTGACTGCGGCGACGATTCTGCGATTAACTCCGTGCAGGACTCTACGCACTACAAATACTAAAAATGAATTTCATGACACAAAAATGACCTATCTTTTGCCTATAAGATTGAAAAGATCAGCCACGTAAAAAGAAAATATTATTGATCAAGAAATATTTCAGTGTCATCTGAAGTATAATAATGCTGATCATCATCACTTCTCGATTGCTTGGGCATAGTACATGTCGAATGATTCCTAATTATTGTTTTTTATTTCCACTACAGAACAAGTAAAAAAGAAATTCAAAATTAATCTTTTGACGGTTCTAAGACTTTCTTTCATCTTTTTGATGAACAAATTTCGGACTTTTTCGGAGTTTTAAAGGGTTGAAATCGAAGCCGAAGTCGGATTGCGGAATAAAAAAAATTTCACGTCGCAGGTCTCTAAACTTCATCCAGCAAATATCAAGATAATAATCACTCTCCTACAAATATACGCGCACATGTGTCACGCTTCACCGAGTCTTATCATATTCTCGTTCGTCTTTTCTTTCTTTCTTTCTTTTTCATTTTGTCTCTATTCGAGGCCAATATGTTTCTTATAGTATGAATCATATTTAGTATAATTATATAGTTGAATTGGAATATAAGTATATTTACAAATATAGAAATATATTTAAGCGTCGCAATCATAAAATCACGCATGTAATACAGGATATTTGAATAGTACCTGTAAAACTAATACAGATAAAACGGGTATTCACAATTTTTTTCTTTCAGTATCGACATATAAAAAAAAAACTTTTCGTGAAGAGCGAAACGAGTACTGATTAAGCGATTAAAATCTTTTCTCGACATATAGAGAATGAACAAAAACAGCGACAGATAGACAATTAAATTGGACAAAGCGACATTCCTTCTTTGATAATCCTAACGACATAATAATAGTGTCTCTGTATTGGTACCAAGATATATATATATATATATATGTACATTCATAGAAAAGAGTCAACCTTCTTTGCTGCTTTTTTTTTGTAGTTTCTTACCTACACGCTTGTTTCTTTTCGTTTGCTTGTTCTCTCCTTGTTTCTCTCTCTCTTCTCATTCTTTGCGCAATTGCACACTGTTTCGTTTTCGTAGCTCGTTCGCTCTTTATGTCGAAAGAATATTGCGATAAAATCTCTCGCGTTGACGCGCCATGCTCATACACAAGAAATCAAAAAAATCGATAGACTATCTATCTTTCTCTCAGTTTGACAGCTTATTGGCTGTGCATTTACACTTTGCCAACATTACTACCATCATCACTAACAACTAGAAACAAAACAACAATAACAATCTACCGACATTGTTTTTTTAACAACACAGGACAAAGAGACAGTGTACCATACATATAGGAAGTATCTTATTATTAGTACCATACATTACGAGTAGGCAGGATTATTCTGTCTATTATGCACGCACTTAAAAGCTTTATATCATCAAAATTAAGTCACATATCAAAAGATAATGATAAAGATAAAGATGAAGGTGAATCATCATCAACAGCAATAGCAACAAATGCAGCATTAGCCAATGTTCAATCAACTGAAAGAGGTATTCAATATTTACAATTATTTTTTTGTTTTCTTTTAATACTTATGCTTTTGACACGTTCGCAAAGATATTAGATATACATTGCCACCAATAGATCAAAAATGATATTTTGTCTATGTGCTTTCACATTTACATATCTTCTGTTTTCTTCTCATCTTATACATGAATACAATCATTTGTCATCTACGCAGGAAAAAAGAAATAAAAAAAAGAAGAAAAAATTAAAATTAAAAACAAACTGAATATAAAGATGGCGTGTACACATTAAAATCGATTATGAATGCAATATATAACAGTTGTATGTCGAGCGACAAACTATCATGTTATTTTCCATAACTATAGTATGTTGACGAACCTACACTAGTACTCTTTTTTTTCTCTCTCTCATTCGTTTCTAATTATGTGAGTTTTTGTAGTAATTTCTATACCTGTTTTGTGTTCAGTTCACTAAATATGATTAGAAAACAATTATAGAAAAAAACAACTTGATATAAAACAATTGAAAAAAGATATCTACTTCAATTGAAAACACATCTATTATTCAAAAGAAAAACTATGCACAATTCTTCATGTTTAACAATTAAAACAAAGCTGTTTTTATCATTGAATCTGTTCATAAATTAAGTGACTAGATGAGTAGACGAAACATTTCGAAAGTAATAATCTTCGTTAACTTTGAAGTCTTTTGAATAAAAAATGAGATATCCTAATTTCTCAATTTTACAGTTAAGTGTTGCCTTTTCTCTACCACATTTTATGTCTCCTATGTACAACTGACTAAAACGATACATTGGCTATTTCTGGAAAAATGGAAAATGCTCACATCTCATTTAACTTTAATTGTTTACAAGAGCTATTGTTCTGAATAAGTTCTAGTATCATAAACATATGTTACAAGGTTGGCTGCTTCATCTAAGTATTAATTAAAATTTATTAATGCTACATCACTAACACTCGCTTTTTACTGATAACTTCTCTGAATAAAAGTGTCGAGCTCTAATTTTCATACATGTAACATGTAGAAATGAACTCTAAGAAATTTTATTACCTCGAGACACATGTGTTTTAATATTGACAAGTCACATCGCTAACGATTGATTGTGTCCATATTTACGACATTGACTTTTCTGAGGAGTATTTGTAGTACGTAGGACAAAGTATTTTTGATAGGTTAGAAATTTTAAAGTAACATCTATCGAGATTTCGTAAGACTCTCAGGTTTATTGAAGCCTTCATCCACCACTCAAAAGTCTGTTTTTGCGCCAGAACAAAAGATTCAGCTAAAACGTACAGAAAATATCTGTCCAAGTTTATATAGTTCATGGTAAAAATTTCAGATGAATATATTGAACTTCTTACGAGTTATTGCTGTATCAACGGTCGAAAAAAATGTTTCCATGTTTTTAAAGGATTTCTTCTCTGAATCTAAGAATTTTCACTATGATTTCATGTCAAAATATAACTAAGGAAATGCCACTACAACTAAACCATGTTTTGAATTTCAAAATTGTGTTTCTTTATTTCTGGCGAAAGCTTCTCTAAAAAATATCCGAAAAATCGAGGGTACTTTTACCGAATAAAGGGTGCAGTCTTTTCAAGAAGTCGACAAAGAAAAATTCGTTTTACGATCAAAACAATTTTAACTTTTCAAAATCAACGTTCTGTTCCTCATTGAATTTTAGAACGTAATTGATTTGGAGAATGTGTGAGTGAGTGTATCATACCTTCGCTTACGCGTGCTAGTCTTATTCTTCATGTTACAAACTTCAACAATTCAGACATGCAAACCACCGTCTAAATTACGTTTGTTTTTTTCAGAGAAAATCTCTATAAAACCTACACATATCGTACTGCATTCGAAAGTACGAAATCTGAAACCCACTACATTAGATAAGAATTCGAACTTTTGAGTAGAGAAGAAGATATCTTAATACTCAAGAAAATAGCAGAAATTCAATGATCGAATTCGGTAGTCAAATCTCTACTCTCAAGTTTCTATTCCTGAGTCAAGAAACATGAACCAATTTCTTGAGTTCATATCGATCAAATAATTTCCGAATAACAAAATAACTAGCTCAAGGAGCATGATATTTTATTATGGAATGAATAAAAAAATATTTTGCTAACATCAAATATAACTAAAAGAAAAAACAATGCATCTTTCTCTCATTTTAAACTGTCAACCAAGCCTAAAACTAATGATTATGATGAATTTTTTTTTTGTCATTCCATACATAGTAGTTGTTCCGTGTTACCATCTTAGTTCTCTTGTTTATTCAACCCATACTCAAAGCTTTTTTTAAATTATACTTCTGAAAGAAAGAAAACATGCACTGTATCTAAATTATATGAAACAAATGTACATATGTACAAAGCATTTTTTAGATAAAAAAAAAGAATATGTGCTGTCGCTGCTACAGTTTCTTCACATGAAGGAAATAGTTGTCAGTTTAGGAAATTATATACATATTTATAGATCGTTTACTAATTTGTTTTTTATTCTTTGTTATTTTATTTTAGTAAAAACATTTCTAGCTGAAGCTAAAGATGAATTTCAAGTTAAATACGACAAACCAAATCAGGTAACATGTTGGCTGAATAAAAACCTATGGTAGAAAGAAATTTTAGTTGAAAAATAAAAGAATTATAATGTTGATCTATTTTGATGACTGAATAAGCAATTAACATACAAAGAAAAAGAGAAGAAAAAAAAAATTTCTATTTTTCTTCTCTTCACTACGCATTAGCAATATCGTATTCAGTGGTGTTATATTTAGTTCTTGTTTTTTTTTCATATTTTCTTCTAAAAAAAGGGCAAGCTATTGTGATAATTTTAAAACAAATATAAAATCAATACGAATATGAATTCGAATAAATTATGAAATGTCAATAGAGATAAAAATTATTAGATTATGAAGAGTAGATTATTTTTCTACTGAATTTCAATGCTAGAAAAAGCCCATATAGAATGAAAAAATATATAAAATATCTGTCCTACTCATCGATATTATCCCCTCTATCAGAATTTCAATGAATTCTTTCGCTTATAGATAGTATATAATGGTCTAGCAAAAACTCTAAAATATTGTGAGTTCCTATTGAGACATAATGAAGCTATTGAATTTCTAATATGTCTATTTATTAGAATGTCCTGTACGAGTGTGGAACTTTAGATGAATCCTATCTATGAAATTTGGTGTTGAAATTAAGTTCTTTTGATGATCTTATAATATGAAGATTTTCAAAGTTTGAAAGTCTCATAGTACTTCACAGATACGAAACCTTCAAGTGCAGGAAAAATATTATTCAAATCAGAACGAAACGTATGAGAAGACTCTCTCCTACAGCAAATTTAACAACTAATATATCTTCAGATTAAACGAAAATGTATAAGAATTTTTGATTGCTGCAAAGTAATTTCATTAGAATTTAAACTTAAACTAGCATACTGTTAAAAACGATTACACTTGTAAGACTAGACACTATGTGATCATTTCATGACATAGAGAACTCTTAGTTAGTATATGAATATTTTTGATATAATTATGTTAGAAAACACAGCATTCGTTTTGTTTTTCCTAAAGCATAAAGTTTATGTGTAACCAACAATTAGTTATAGCAATGAGAGTTTTCTAAAATTATAATGTCTAGTTAGACTTTTTATTGTTAATATTTTTCATTTCAATTTAGAATACTGCCAAACTCGAAGATTTCGAATGTATACGAACAATCGGAAAAGGTAAAATAATTTAATATGAAGTTACAAATTAATGATTTAATTTTTTAATTGCAAGGCTCATTCGGACGTGTTATGCTTGTTAAGCATGTATCCAATGGAAATTTCTATGCAATGAAAATTCTTGAAAAACAAAAAGTAATGTTATATTTGAAAAATATTTTAAAAAAACCTTGTTTTTTTGACTTAGGTTCTTAATTACAGGCAAATTGAACATACACTCCATGAAAAACGTATTCTTCAAGCTATTTCTTTTCCTTTTATTGTCAATTTGGATTATCATTTCAAAGTAGAAAATTTTGAAGAGAAATGGTTTTTTTTAAATAATTTTATATATCCAAAAGGACAATACCTATTTGTATTTGGTTTTGGAATTTATACCCGGTGGTACCATGTTTAGTCATTTACGTAAAGTCGGTCGATTTAGGTAAATCATTAAAATAAAATTTTTATTTCAATTTATAATCAATTATTTATATATCTATAGTGAACAACATGCCCGATTTTATGCTGCTCAAATTGTATTAACATTAGAATATCTCCATTATTTAGGTATAATTTATCGAGGTCTTAAAGTAGGAAAACAAATGATTGACATTTTCAAAATAAAGTTCTAAAATTTTAGCCTGAAGATTTATTAATCGATGCTGATGGTTATTTAAAAGTAACTGATTTCGGCTTTGCCAAAAAAATCACAGGTATAAAATTATTTTAACAAATTATGTCAATGTCAAACTTAAAACTACTGAGTAAGACTAGCATCTCTTGATTATTGAAAGTATTTAATAAATCAGAGAATACTAATTCATATATAGATTTAGTAACTCATAAAAGAGATCTTCTTTTTTTTAAAACAGCTTAAATTAATAATCTATGGAACGAGTTTTTGGTCTGTATAGTATGATTTATTAGTGAGAAAGGATCACTGGTCTTTGTAATCCGTGTATAAGAACAAATAAGAATTCAGAGGATTCGTATGAAGTAGTTGCTAAACTTTGTTGAATTTTTTACAGAAAATTGTCACTTGATTCCATGTTTTTATTACTGAAAGATGGATACTGTAAGCAAATGCCGTTTTCTATTCATTCAAAACCTTAATCGAATACTTTTAAATTTCCTGCCGACATCTATTCAATCATATCATTTGCACGATGATTACCTCGATTAAAGGCATGCCAAACAATGATGTATTTTACACCATTTTAATGAAATTTTTCCCTTAGACAAATGATTATCGAAATAAAAAAAGTAATGCTACTTCTGATAATGGAATGGACAAAAAAACTGCATGTTTTTTCAAAATTATTGAGAATTTTCAAAATTTTTATTCATGAAAATGGTGAATTCTACATCATGTTCACGTTATGATAGTCACGGATATTACATGAAAATCATGTCATTAAAAATGTTCAACCTTCATCAAAGTCTTGTCAGAAAAAAATATGGCATGATGATTGTGTAACCTTTTCCTCACTTGAACTTTTCAAAAAATTCAGAGGCCTTGCCTTTCAAGTGATTGTGCAGCGAAATTTCGAAAAGTTCCCTTTTCTCTGTACCCACTAAAAAATTAGGAAAGATTTCGGTATTGAAATTGACAATCTACACTGCAAAAAATTAGTGCATGACATTCTTCTTGTCCTTGTGCATTCTGTTTTTGTTAAAAAATGGAACTTATAAAATGAACCGATGAAAAAGTGTTGAAACTAATGTAGCGATTTTGATGTTTTACAAATAGTCAATGTTGTGCGATAAATATGAAAAAATTCATGGAATGAAAATAGTGCAGAAATAACGGAAGTAATCAAGCAACTTCTATTTTTTCGCTGTAACCACATTCGCGAAACTTATTTGATGAAAATTCTGAAAATAACCATTTAAACGAATTTTTTTCATTTTTTTAATCCATGGGTATCGAATTGAAAGACTTCAGCAATTAAGCGCATCACCAAAGTAAAAAAAAGGTTATCGACATAATTTCTTTTTCATACTTAAATAATAATATTGACTCATGTAGTTCAAATGAAGCAACATAAAAATTGCTTCATATGCCTTTTTTTCGTTGAGCTGCAAGATAAAAGTTATAGTACAGAATATTTACACATTTTTCAGGTACTTAACTGATTAAAATCAGAATTTATCGCTAGAGTAAACTTGAAAAATTATCATGTCAAATGATTCAAAACGTAAAATAGATTTTATAATGGCTCATTTTTTTGTAACTGCGCTATCAATTAAAATATCGATTTCCATAGAAATTAGTTCGTTAATTGAAACGCATAGATATGATTTCCTTATTGTAATAGCTATATAAATTCAATGTTGTAAAAAAAAATGGTAGACTAGAGCAGTTCCAAAACACAATCAAGAAGTGCGACGAAAACGCTACTTTGTTTTGTATAGATACAGTTTTGAAATTTTTCAAGAAAACTATTGATTATTGTTCAATCGTACCCAGAAAGGAAGTCTGAACATATATTCGAGAATAACGAAAAACTCCAGTTCTAACCAATTGTTTTTTCAATGGCTGAAAAATAAGAGAATACCTTGTGTTAATACTCTAATCCTATAAGCTAATTTATTCTTACAATATTGGAATATTATCATTAAAGAATAATAAATACATTCGTATGTCAAATTCATATCTGGAACATGAAACAGTGTAGCGGAGATGGGTTAGACTCCAAAAGAGAAAAAAAACGAATCATTCCCGTTTCTAATATATAATGAAAGATCACTTGACTAACAATATTTTTCTCTCAACAAAATATTATAATCAACATCATACTGGTGATGACATAGACCTATATTTCTTTTTCAATTACATTCATAATAGCTTCATTCTATCTTTGATTTCTAGTATGAAATATATTATATGAGAATTTCATTTCGTATATTTTTTATGTAATTCTAGGTCAAACTTGGACATTATGCGGCATGCCAGGTATAATAAAGAAAAAAATTTACATATCAAATAATAGAATACTTGGTCTTTAATAGAATATTTGGCACCGGAAATGATTTTATCAAAAGGATATAATAAAGCAGCTGATTGGTGGGCATTAGGTATATTAGTATATGAAATGTCAGCTGTATGTTGAACGTTCTTATTTACTAAAACAAAGAAACAGCAGTGTTTTTTTGTTACTTAGGGCTATCCCCCATTTTATGCTGATCAACCAATTCAAATTTATGAAAAAATTGTATCAGGAAAAGTAAGAAGCCTTGGTAAAGTTAAATATGTATATTTGAATTTAAATAAAATTTTAGATTCGATTTCCATCACACTTTAGTAGTGATTTAAAAGATCTATTACGCAATCTTCTTCGACTTGATGCAAAAAAACGATATGGAAATTTAGAAAATGGTGTTGACGACATTCAAACTCATCAATGGTTTTCAGCTACAGATTGGAATGCTATATATCAACGCGAAGTAGAAGCACCATTTGTACCGAAAATAAAAGAACCTGGTTTGTTTAATTTAAAAATTTATTTACTTATGAATTTCTTTGTTTTATTTAGGTGATACAAGTAATTTTAATGAATATGAAGAAGAACCACGTAAGAAAATTTTAAAATTCAATGTAGCTTTTTATTAATTCTTATGATTTATAATTTGATTTAAGTTTGTATTGCAACAACAGACAAATTAGGAAAAGATTTTGAAGAATTCTAGATAAATTTCAACAACGAAAATATAAAATAAAAATAATCAATCAAACTTTTCTTTTTTTAAAATTCTATTAATAACTGTTCCTTTCTTTTTTGCAGCAGTATCTCTTTTCATGTAAAGATCTGTATTATCGCGTATTTTCTTCTCTCTTCTTTTTTCCGTCTTACCTGTCTTCGGTTTTTTCATTTTATGTCCTGTCAGTTCTAACTGATTCGGTGCTGTTGTTCTCGGTGTTGTTAATATCGTCTGTAATTTTTCTGAACATATAATTGTCTTTTTTTTTTCGAAAAACTTTGCTTCTTCTTCTCTATCTCTCCTTTTTTTTCTGTCTTATTTTGAACTCTCGCCATTTATAAGTGCGTCAAAAATAAAAAACAGAACATCTCTTTTATTTACATATGAAAACTAACTAGAGGGTGTGGGTATGTGTGGATCAAGAGTGAACTCACACCCACTCTCGAAATTTGAATGACTACAATATGTTTGTAACTATTTGGTAGTCGATTTTCTGTAGTAATGGTCGTTGTAAATGCATTTCTTTGCGATAACAGGATGACATGCTTAATTACAGAACAATGTAACTTATTTTATAGATTATAATATGTGGCATAAGTTGCCTTATCATATAGTTATGTACATTACTTCTTATAATGCACCAAGAACTCTATACATTGTAATGTGACCACTACATCCTTATGACTAGAAACTCATACATCCCTAGCAAATATTGATCCACAAACAGAGTAGAAAATCCAAAAAGATGGTCAATCATCCTAATCTTGGCTTATTATTGAGTGCTTTTGTGTCCTCTTGGAAAATGTTAAAATGACCTAATTTTATCATAAAAGATTTTTAAAGACACATGAAAAGGGGCATTTTTAGTCTCAAAAATGTTCAAAAAGTTTTTTCCTGTACCACGCATAGATAAAGTCATTTTTATCAAAAGAACAAGATGTCAAAATATTGTAAAGAACGTGCATATAGATGTACGATTAGGATGTCAGTCAGAGCATATAAATGCTGCACATTTACACCAAGCAGTTTTGAGAAGGATTATTTTAAAATCTTTTGTGTCTCTTATATTTTATTATTTTTTCATTATTGAGTATATGAAATCTTCATGCAAACCAAGCCTATTTCTCATACATTATTTGATTTAATTTTTTCTAATAACATTCACATTTACCGTCGTCGTATCAACATTTAGAAAATACACTGAATAATTTCAAACAGTAATTTCACTAGTGAAATAACAACTTTATTGTTTATTTTAATCAATAATTTAATAGAAGAAAGGAAAAGTTCATCCTGCTCTTGATGATAAGAAGGTAAACGAGTCTTATGCATTTTTTTTTGTTAGTTACCGATTTCTATATAAAAACATGATCTATAATAAAATTGGCTATTAAAACAGCAGGACATCAGTTTTATTCAATGGATTCGGAAAATCATTGGTCTCTGACTTCAGAAAGAAAACGATCACTCCAGAGTGCTACAGCAGTCATTTAACACATTTTGTACATTTCAAAATTCTCATTATTTATTTCTTTTAATCAAACTTTGTTTATCTGTTAGATATAGCAAGTAGACTGGACAAATCCTAGTTTACGCACACCTTAAAATTCTAAAATTTTCAGCAAGCGTAGAGCAAAGATTTTTCTGTCTATGTACAAGTTTGATTTATTATATGGCGAGTGGGGTCTAGGGTGTAGGTAGATATTTTATTTGTTTTAATCCGCATCAAAGCCCACATCCAAAACGAGTGAATATGCAAACGAAATACCGTAAATATTGTGTTGTTTTATATTTTAGCATTCATAGAGTTTTCGGGAAACGTCGAGAAATCCTACTCCTTCGTCCTTGAACACCTCTCGAAGCAAAACGTTTTATTTTCCATTTTTCATTCATTAAGCGTTTTTAATAGAAAAATTTTAAGCGACGCAAAAATAGAATCTTAGTCACATTGACTACTTCATGTTGTTGATAATGTCATTTTCGCTCTAATCCATGGCAAGTAGTAACTAACACGCACAAAGACAGCTGGTATACCAATTTGACAATTTGTGCTGAAGCTAACAATTCCATTCAAATACCTGTACAAAGAAGAATAAGTCGAGTCAAGGAAAGATTATTCTAGATCAATTGATTATCTTCTAACAAGCAGAAGTTACTTCTTACCATCGTTCACTGTTCTTATACAACAAGGGACCACCAGAATCATCATTACATTACCCAGCTTCCGCTGTGGCGGCACACATTTGTTTTTGAGTATCATACTTTGATGAAGCCAAAAATCCACGACAGCTCATTACATTCAAATCTATTTGTTTCAGTACTGCACTTATATCACCGTTTACTGATGTTTTTCCCCAACCGACTACAAAAGAAAGGAAACAATGACCAATAAGATAGAAAATCTGATGTTTGATTCTATTTTTTTCTGCTCGTGTATCAATTATCATTGAGAAAAGATTTTGTCAAGGAGAGTAAAAGAAAAAAGATGAAAAGGGTGAGATCTTTTCTTACGGACATAAACTTTTTCACCAATGCTTGCTTCTGGACCTGGAAGACAGATAAAATTTATTTTATCTGTAACTTTAACAGATTTTGATAAATAAATGACGGCTATATCATTTGATAGTTTCACACTATTATACTCTTCTTGTACATAGATCTTTTCTGCACTTATTTTCTGTTCCATAAAATGCACCCCGACTATATCATGTAGACCGACAGTAACTGTATAGACTTGTTTTGGCTTAATACAATGTGCTGCCGTAAGAACATGTCATTCATCAATCAGAGTTCCACCACACATATGATCAGTTCCATGTACCAAAACATGCCACGGCTAAGAGATAGTAATACGTGATGGAAGTTGAATAGAGTGAAAACAGAAGTACGTTAAACTTACCCATGAATGTGGTTGTACAACAGAACCACCAATAATACGTTGTCCCAATGGTGTGTATAATTGTTTACCACATTCTTTTGGAAAATATGGTGCTGGCGTAGTTGATGACATGCCTTGACAGCAGAGACGCATTTGTGCAATTGTATCGTTTTGCTTCAATGAAACAACACTGATACATTCAGGATTCGTTTCAAGAGACACATTGCCAGTTGGCCGATTCATTCATTGTGTACAAATTTTACCATTATCGCGAATATTGAAAATAAGCAATTCAGCAGAGAGACTTCCAAGAAAGCAAAGAAGAAAAAGAATATTTCTAAGAAACTTGATTTAATGTGAAAGCTATTCTTAGAATAAAATAAGAGCTGGCAGCTGCATTCTGTTTGTCAAATCAGAAACACACTTTTAAAAAGCAATTTTCAAATTTAATCCTTTATTTTTATGTTTTTCTCCTTTTCTTTCCAAAACTTAACTGATTTTTGATAGGCGTATCGATTTTCAAGATCTACTAACCAATTATACAGTAATTAATATTGAAGTGATGAATAACACTTTTGTGATGTAGTTTTGGATTCAGATTTCAGCAATCAAAATTGTACTTTGCCTCTTAATACATAAAAAAGTCATATGTCAAATACCGTCATGCGAAACATGATCTTCACTTGAAGAGCTTGTCAATGAAGACCCAATAGGTCGAAAGAGCAAAACAACTTTCTTAAAGGCTCCACCTTCCCTCGCACTCAACAAACGATCTCGATCTATATCTAAATTTCATAACATGTTGGGACTATACTTGAGTAATTACGGTCATATTTTCATCCCGATATCCCTATATTTGATAGAGATATTGACTGAAGAGTGGCCAAAAATACATTATTTAACAAATCAAATTTCTCTATCCATCCGATTCTACATATTTGATTTGTTTCGCTAGAAATTGCATATCATCAGTTTCCGATGAAACTAACATAAGAATCAGCTACTGTTATATACAGATACTCCAAAAAGTATCCGGACACCCGCATGTTTTCTTTTGTATTTCTTGGTTCGCGAAGCAGAAACAAGAGATAAAAATTTTCTTTCTTCATTGAAATATTATATCAACAGATAGAGCTCGCTTTGCTCGTTCTAGCGATGTGCAAATAATATAATTCTGATGTCAGAAAAGCGAGTATCTAACACATTGGAGAATCGGATCTTTTCATGAGAAATGCTCTCGTTGTTCGCGATGATAGTCAAAAATTGCTAATTTACTCATTGAAGAACACATCAATCAAACAAGGTATTTATGTGATCGTTAAGACACTATAAATCTACATAGTAACAATAGGAATCTATAGACGTTGACGAATTTTAAAGTAGAATATAGAATGAATGGCTCAGTCGCCGCATTCACGAAGAAGACAGTTTGCTTGTTTTTGTATCGAAAATACTTAGATCATGAGAGGCAATTGACGAATTTCGTTATCCCGAGAGTCTCAGGATAGGTGTGGGTGTGAATGTTGGTGATGAGTGATTGTAATCTTCTGATCGTTGGACACTAGCAAATATATTGTCACACTCATACCCACATCTTTCTTGGCTTGAAATTGGTCAGAGCTCGCATCGGTGTATCCCAAATTGTAAGAAAAAAATTCGATCCTCTTTAATAATCATTGTCTTTCAAATTCATACGAATATGTGACTTTTAATTGACTCTCGCTGACATTCATACATACAATAGACTCACTATTTATTAGGTAAATGACAGGAAAAAAAATACTGAAAAGCTTTTTCTAAAATTTTTTGATCGAAATGTCAGAAAATGAAAAGAAAATTTGTTATTCATCTTCTTGATTTCTTAAATAAATAGCCATTTGTTGTTCTTCTTCATTATAACATTCAGAAGAAAGAGCTGTATCATTAGTTACTAAAGATCGGGCATGTAATAAATTTTTTCGTTGATGAAAAAAATGAACAAGATGTGAAGCAATATAAAAGATAATTGCCATCAATATGCAAACAGCTAAAAGCGTTGGAAAATGATTTGGATTACGATCCATTACTAAACCTAAAAGATTCAAAAAGAATTAAATATAATCTACCGTTTATAAGGTTTACCAGCTATTTTATTCAATGTCATGGCTCCAAGTGCTGTTCCACATAATAGTAAACCAAGAAGCATTGGTATAACATTTAATCTTTGATTAAAAAAACCAAATGATAATGGGAATATCGGTGCAAATATCAAACCAGTTACTGCACCAAGAATAAATAAACTTGTACCTGTTAAACCAATAACCCAAACATAGATAAGCCAAGCAGTAGCAAGACATGAAGCTCCAAACCAAATAATATTAAGACACATATTCACTGATAAAAATACAGATATAATGGCAAAAATTAATCGTCCAATCTATTTCAGCAAAAAATTATTTATTTTATTTTTCAATCTTAACTGTTTTCAAAAAATAAATAAATTTCTATTTCAGAAGAATTTTTCATGCAAAAAAAAGTTCTGTCCATTAATAGAAATTCATTTAATTAAATCTGCTTTTGTAATAATTAAGAAACGAAATAAAAATGTTTTTCTATATTTGAAAATATTTAATGAAAACTTTTTTGGTAGATTCATTCTCATAAAACATTTCTATTTTTCCTGTAATTTCATTACTAAACGTAACTGAAACAATCAAAGTGGTATTAAACAGTTTCTTATACACATTTTATTAATCAGGCACTAGTCAGACACTATATTGTTCGTAACTTACTCACGACTTTCTAATTTTTTTTCAAATGAGACCAAGGAAATTTACTTCAGCGTAAGGTTCAGGTCCTTCGCGTTGTGCCCTTTTCAAAAATGTACTAATAGATTTCTACGACAACTCCACTAAATAGATTACTATTTGTATTTTCATCAAAAAAAGATTCTTTGCTAATGATTAATTATACGATTGCTAGTTGTAGAAGAAATGGTCGGAATTACTATATGATTTGTCGATATTTTTCAGTCTCTTCAATTAATATATGAATACAGTTCTGTTATTACCAAGATGAATATTTGTTGCTCCAATCGCAAAATAATCATTATAGTTATAAATGAATCACAGACGCAATTTTTCCGTACTCATCTGTATATCCTAATTCATCAGTTGAGATCATGGGCGGCGGAACGATTTTAATTTAGGGGAGGCTCAAAATTTTTTCCTAGGCAATGACGAGAGATGGAACAAAAAAGGAACTATTTTCTACTTTTTATAATGTTCGCTATATTTTAAACGCATTTTTGGATTTATTCATGTCAAAATTTGAACCATAGGGAAAAATTTTACGGCAACGTTACCTTTTCTATTGGATAATTAGCATGTACATAAAAATCTTACACCTAATCTAATGTGAATATAGCAAGGCAGAGCTAAAAGCACTTCCCACGACCGAAAATGATTTCATGCTGTTTTTTTTCGAATGAACCATTACAGCTATTCTTCTATTCCATGTAAACTAATTCTTCTTCATATGAAGGATATCGATATGACTAAAAGTGATCAGCAAATAAAATGTGCCAAAAGTCATTGTGACTTATTAAATGCATTTCAATGCACTATTATTCAAGCTGAATTTAATATTTTTTATTTCAAATAGGAGCCTAGGAACACTTTGTTCTTAAAGATCAAGTTAATCAACAACGTAGCAAAAGCAGGATTTGTAGCTACAAAAAGAAAAACACTAGGCTTTTTCTATGTCAAAAACAATACAGTGTTATTTTCTATATCTACTAGAACTTTGTTCGTCATTGTGCACTTCAAATCATTTAGATCTTTCAGTATTGTTTGACAGCCTTTTTCTGACACATTTTGAAAAGAACCAATAACTGATGCATTTTCCCTCGGTAGGTCGTTCGTGCCTCTTCGAAAAGCATTAAGGCCGTGAAACGTGTGCGTTGGAGTATTTAACAACACATGTTATTATTAATATTGGTTTTCTTGCTCCTTTTTCTCGAGAATATATCAGAATGAGTATTTGTAAAGTCGTGAGGATAGATTTGAATGATTTGAAGTTCCTAATAACGATTGAAATTCTAATAGATATCGAAAAAAACGCTTCATATCGTTTTCCACATAGAGAAAAACCTCATTTTATTCTTTTTTGTATTCGCAAATTCCACTTTTGCTACATTGTTGTTGAAACAGGTCTTTAATAATACAGACATGTTAGTCTCTTCTTTCAAATAAAATAAGTTTTGTGTTAAGCTTCATTGCTACAGGAGTTACATGTATTTTCAATAGTAACCTTTGGCACATTCTGTATGTTCTTTATGTGTTATAAACAGGGAGTTTTAATGCGGTCAGTTAAATTAGTTGATAACATATTCACACTAACTACGTGAATATTAGTGATTATACTCATTTTTTTTCTTGTTCTTTTAAGAAAGACATGCTTCGACGCTATTTAGTAAAGATTTTGTCTGCCAAAAGATTCATGTTCATCTATTACTTCAAAATTTTTTGTAAAACTAAAACAGAGATAAATGTTTGTGATCCGAAAGTCATAGAGGCACTACAAATATAGTGATACACATGGACTACCTAACATTTGACTGGGTGTACCATTCAAAAAACACGAGACAACCTTTGTTCAAAGAGTTCTCGCTAATAAGACATAAACCTGCGATTATATCTTTAAAATATTTTTTAGTATTTGAGCCTCCCCAAGCCTCCCCTATATTTTTTTACAGGAGGTCCGAGCCTCCCCAAGCCTAATGGCTCCGCCGTCCATGGTTGAGATGGTTATTGACTACTACCACTTAAATTTAAGATCTACAGACTCTGCCAAATAATGCAAAACTTTCAATGATTCTATTCAATGATGCTGAACCATAACAAGTTCTCTGTTGGAAAATGCTAAACTCGAAAAGGTTTTGGCAGTCCTGCAGAACTTATCTTATGCATAGATCAGATAACCCCTAGTTCAAATTTAAAAATAAATTACAATTTCAACAAATTTTATTACAAATGTACCCTTTTTGCTTTTTGTAATCTGTTAAGTTAAAAATAAAATGAAACTATTATATTTCTTTATAAGTCTTCCTAACTTCCCAAGAGCTATCTGAGATAATCCCTATGATCTTTCAAAGACTACATATGGAGAATCTTTCTAACCACCAAAAAGTCATATACAGGTACTTTCTATAACTTTCTATAACTTTCTAAAGACTATCTAGAGAGAGTGCTTATAACCTTTCATGGACTGTCTACGGGTGATCCCTATAATCTTTTTAGGACTATCCATTGGAAAGGTATACGGATTGCCTCTAGATAGCTCTTGAAGACTTATAAAACGCATGTACGAATGAAACAGTTCAGTTTGGTTTTTAATTTAATAAATTAAAAAAAGCAAATCACTTGAATTTGCTTTGAAATTAAGTTAGTGATAATTTATATTTATTTTTTTAACAGAAAAACGCTACTCTTAGTTGAAAATCGATATACCAAGATGAGAGTTGTTAGAATACTAAATTAATCATTCTTTTATTCTATTTTAGATTCTTCCGAAATGGAAATATCGATGTTCGAAATTTTTGTATGATTTCGATGAAGCAAAGTCGGGAAAGCACATGGCGTTTTCTCGAGTAGGGTATTTGTAGAGCTCATATAAAAGTTTTCTGCGTTGCAGAACCTTTGTCGATAGCCGAGACGGTTTTTCTAAGAGAAATCGTCAAAATATAACATCTTTGCATTCGACGAAACCATTTTAAACAAGTAATAATGAATGGTTTCACTGGTTTTTCACCGGACCTAGTTTCAGTCAGAACTCTATTGGGGGTTCCGGACGGTACTCACATCGAGAATTCCTAGAAAAGTTCTGCAACACTCCTTTTTTTCGAAATACAAATATTTCTTTTTGATCGTACTCGAGTGATAATTCATATTGTCGTTCCTCTCTACAGCTTTTTCTATCTTTCTAAAAAGAAATGAAAGGACTGTCTTTTTTTGCCATTTGAACCAAATTCATTTCGAATCGGCCGCATGTCAGTTCTCCTGAATTTTTGACACGACTCTCATTTTTCTATTAACTATGTGATACGAATTGCTAAATAAGATGATCATACACACAGAATAAGAAAGCCAATAAAGAGTCATTCCCCAACTTGCAGCTTCAGTTGATAGATTGAATTTATCAAATTTGAGATAAGAAAAAAAGAATTTTGAAAATGTTTGATAATTTCCTCCCATAAAAAATGTATAAAGAATGAATATTGTTGAAAGAGTTAAACCATATTGAAAAAATCCACGACCACATGTACGAGGAGAATATGGAGAAGAATTTTCTTTATTCACTGAAGGATTAACATTATCTGGCTTCGTGCTTACAGCAGCATAGTCAACCTAAAATTAAACGCATTACATTTATTAATTAATTCAATTTTTTCTCTTTGATTTATTATTACCTGTTGTACTTGTAAGTTTTGTCTTCCATTTCTTAGTTCTGAAACATAAAAAAAGATATGTCCAACAGCAATTAAAAAACATAAAATTGCAGTGATTGAATATGGAATAATAATATTTGGATTAACTTTTGTTGCATTTGCTATGGACGATGTTGAATTAATTCCTTCATTATTTGTAACATTGATCGATAAAACTTCTTGAGTAATAAACGGACGAACAAGTAAATTAATAAAAACAGCACCAAGTCCATATCCTAAATGAACTGAATTTAATGGTGGTGCAGCATTGACACCCCACATTCTCAATAAGAGATTATTTCCACCTACATATTTATTCAAATTTAATTTGTTTCAATAAAAAATTTGAAAATGTTGACTTACCTAAATCTGTAAAACCTTTGGAAAGTCCTTGAGTAAAAGATACAACACACATTAATATCAATGATGTGACAAATGGAGTAGCAAAAACCACTAAAAAGAAAGAAATTTTAAAAATATTTTTATTTGTTATGAAAATATTTTACCAATAGCAGGTAAAATAAATGCACAAAACAGAAGACCTTCTGAATGGTTTTTGACAATAGTTTGCAAAATAGCACCAAGAAGATTAGCAATTAAATATCCGGCACTTCTCGATGCAAGCACCGAACCCATACCACTATACGTAACTTTGATATTGGCTGCAAGAATTGGCATTGTTGGACCAATCAATTCAAGATGAAAACCCTTAAATATGAAATAATTTGTTCTTTTTTTACTGATGCTTTCTACAATGAAAATCGTTTATAGAAGTATGAAATTTACCAACATAATCCATGTAAGAATAAGATATCCACTTTTAATTAAATTCCATGGATGACTTAAATAAATTTGTATACCAGATGGAATTTCTGACGTGGATTCTCTTGCCATTTATTATTTAACTATAACATGATAGATAGTTTAGTTTACAATAGATTTAAATCTTTACCTTTTTCTATCGTTAAATAAATATTTATTTTCGTTTGATCAATGAACATTGAAAACCTAAAAGTGAATATATTTATTATCATTATATTAATTCGAATAGTTTCGGTATAAAATAACGTATTTCAAAACAATGTTACATTAGTCACTGGTAAAGAAAAACATCATTACAGAGTAAGTGACGTATATTTATTCAAGATAAAGTAACGCGCACATCGTTTGCATACTTTTGTAAGTAGCTCTTCATTTCATTTCAGCGCGGGTATTGAAGAGATCTTCTAGTAAATCAACATCATTGTAGAGTTGTTTTTCATTGTCATAACTAGGTATGACAATACCCATGAGAAGGAAGATGATGATGATTGAGGATTGTATATCGTTGAAAAACTATACAAAATTTTTTTCGAACACTTTTTACAAGCCATATAAAAAGATAGTCTTGATTTATAATGTTAAGATTAGTTTAAAGCAATAGAGAAGACTTTGAGCTATCGATTGGTGACAAAAATCACCACAAACAAAGTAACAATTGCTCAAAAGTTCGATTTTAGAAAATATGTACAAAATAGCTGAGATTATACATTTAACCCATTTGAGGTAAATATATAATCGAAAAGTAGTGCTCAAAGAACACCTTTAAATAGATGTCAATACAAGATTTTGAGAAGCGGCTTTCACCAATCGATAGAATATGTCGCCAGCTAGGTATCTTGGAAAGAAAATTTTTTTAAAAAATGAAAAATAAAAAAAGTTTATAAATTATTATACTGAAGATCACTAATTTTTGTTCTACATTCACTCCGTCTTACTCGATATGAATTGAAAAAAAGCGAGCTTGAAAATCACTATCTCTTTTTAAATATATTTACCTAAAGATGATGATTTTTCATTTTCAAGGTCGAAAAGGCATCTATTATACTTGATATTATGGAAAAAAGAGTTGTATACCCCTATTGATACAAATGAGGGCTTGCGATAATTGTCTCCAGCTATTATGTTGAAAAAAGGAGAAACTCTTATTTTTGACCCTCATTATTACTCCCTCTAATTTTGTATTTGCTTGCATGTTTTCCTCTTTTTACTCTTCTACGACCGGCACCAGTGAGATAGGATTTCAATAAAAGATGACGCATCCAATCGTCAGATAGAAAACGAATAATATATTTATGCGGCTGTCAAAGAAAATGTACAGACTTTGTTTTAATACTGCATTCTATGTACCAAATTAATGTGTTTCACAGTGATCACTCAGCTCGACTATTACCTTCAGAAGAAAAAAAAACAGGACGACTAAAAAGTAATCTATACGCACACACTAAGATAAAATATGTTACATGTGTCGTACTTTGCGAGACATTTCTTTCAGCGGACCAACACCACGTTCTGAGTGTGGGTGTGAGTGTGATTGCGTGTCGGTGTGGGTTCTAGTCATCTCTAAAAAGAACCCGCACTCGTCAAGTAACACGAGACTAACAGAAATCATTCTTGTGACTCTTGTTTGAATGAAACGAAGCCATTTGAGATTCAATCTTTCGAAGATACAACTAATCCGATATCACTACTGCTCACGCAGAACTGTTGCTTCCAGCCCAAGCTGCTTTCAAAGTTTTACACATTATTTACACTAATTTGAGTACTACTGTTCTGCGACCAGTGGAAACAGATTAGGTACCTGTGAATTCTTCATATGCGAACAACGCTTAGTAGGTTCTCGATCTATCAACAGCTAGGTAAGCAATGTACATGAAAGAACATCAAAGAATAGTAGTATAAATATAAACATCCACTACAACTCTTACTATAGATAGCATATTATAGTTCATCAAGTCACCCAAAAGATGGAGTACTACCTTTATTTTTAATTATCTAATCATTATAAATAGTGTTGCTTCTTTTTCGGCTACGAAAACAATCTTTATTCGCTGACGATTTTTGGTCGATTTCTTTGGCGTGAATAACAATATCTTGTGTCTTCAGCTTAACATTTCCGTCATAGATTGTTTCTAACATTTCTATTTGTCTACTAAACGAATGACATACTTCCAAAACTTTTTGTGCGACTATGTTGACACTGTTCGCCATATCTTGATGAGATCTTTCGATAAATACGCAGTCCTCAGTGAATTATTGTCCTTCAACACAATAATCCCTATTTGATAGCTTCATTCAATACACTATCACCACTGTCATAGAAATTTTGCAGCTATTCTGAGAGCGAAACGTACTTTTTTGCGTTCTCTCACAAACACTATGCTGCCGTTCTATGATTTAGACAACAATTATGATAAGTATATAATCTCGAGTGGATTATTATACGTTATCACAAAATCACTCGATGACAAGGATTTTATTATCTGTAGAATCAACAATCACATGAGAGTTATCCACATGCACACCAACCCACACGCTTATGTTTCTTGAAAAAACTTAGTTTTATTGATAGAATTTCATTACGTCAAGAAAGCATTAACAAAAGGATTAAATATTGATACAGTTTCAATTATATCAAGACATTCAAGTGAAACAGTAGTTAAAAAAGCATGTGAAGAAGAGGAAAATATATCTACTGATGAAAGTGGAGATACTGAATAGTGCTGTTCTTTGTTTTCGCAATAATCACTTGTAAAAGTTAATCTGGTATAAATGGTATTTTTTTGTATTTTTCTATTTTTCTATTTGATGTTAAACAGCTATTTGATTAAACCTTCTTGTTAAAAAGAAGCTACAATTGTGAAAAATAAATGTTGCACAAGAAAAGAATGTAATCGAGTCTTCGAAATTAGATACAGATCTCTAGCTGAAACTTTGAAGATTTATCCACTCGTTGTGGTCAACTATTGTTCAAAATATCAGAATTAGAAAGTTTGTCTTTCGTACAAAAGAGAAAAATAATGTAAAAATGTCACATGAGATTTTCTTAAGAAAATGTCAATCGAGATTATTATATACATAAGTGCCCCACAACTAAAGCCAAAATAAATACATTTTAGATCAATTGATTTCATATATAAAGGGCTATCAAGAGCCATGTGAGTTAATACTAGATTGTGTCTCACAAGTTAATAAATTCACAGAAAAAAGATAACTAACTATATATATATCTTCTCTAGCTGACTGTATATTTGTAAAATTATCACTTTGTAAGTGTAAAAACCAAATATAATTTAGAACCAATAATGCTATTTTGGATCCTAACTCTGGATTAAACATGACTCTTCATTACAAAGACAAGACTCAACGTTAAAATCTAAAATACCACAGAAAAATTCTCATATCTCTGCCAATTTGATAGTGGTACTCGAGAAAATTTATTCCTATTCTCCTTTCATGTACTAACATAAAATGCGCTATTCACCGTTTTAAAAATTGAAAATTTTTTTGTCTACTTTTTTCATAGAACGGTTCAATAATTTTGCAGTTCACATACATATATATATCAAAGTACAGCTTCATATCAGTATAGAAACCGACAACGATGATAACAGTTAGTTTTAATATACTTTTGATTGTATTTGTGATTGTGATATTGTTGGCTGAGACAGATGCATCACATATAAATGTTACTGTGTCAGGTATATCTGCTGGTGCTGCTATGGCTGTTCAATTCCATATGGCATACTCAAAGGAAATCAGTGGCTGTGGTATTTTAGCTGGACCACCGTATCTATGTGCTGGCAACGTTACAGGTATTACTAAATGTATGAAGGGCCCAGTTGAAAATATTTCTGCTCTTAGCATTTTATTGAAACTTGAATCCTATACATCAGCTGGGTACATTGATAGTCTTTCAAATATTGAAAATGAATCTGTATATATCTTTTCT
Organism: Rotaria sp. Silwood1; assembly: GCA_905250075.1. Taxonomy (NCBI): domain Eukaryota; kingdom Metazoa; phylum Rotifera; class Eurotatoria; order Philodinida; family Philodinidae; genus Rotaria; species Rotaria sp. Silwood1. The sequence continues at coordinate 234,246 of CAJNOP010000276.1, forward strand.
GGTACAAAGGATTTAGTAACCCTGCCTAGTATCGTCAAGTTGAATGAGAAAATTTATTCCGTATTGGGTGCTAATATCAAGACTAATTATGACTTGCCAGCAACACATGGTTTTCCAACAGATAATTTTGGTGAAAGTTGTGATGTATTAAATACAAAGAATTTTATCAATAATTGGTCAGTTAAAAGCATTTACTGATCATTTTTGATTCTTATTTGAGACTTTGTTTTTGTTTTTTAGTGGTTTCAATATGGCTTATGATATGTTGAATCATCTCCATGGTGGTCAGCTAATTGCAGCTAAATCGAACTCTGCAACTCCTCTTGTTGGACAAATGATTGTATTTCAACAAGCAAACTTCCAGAATCCTCCTCCATCTTTAGCTCTAGGTGATATATCGAGTATTTCTGTCTTAAAATGGATCTCAGAAACAATGTTCTTATACAATCCGATCAAATGGGGTTGGCCAACATCAGGTCTTTTCAATTTGACCATGCCTAGTATCACAGTACCTTTCGAAGGGCAACAAGTTAACACGCGTAGTTTTTCATTCGGCTTCGATGAACATGGATTCGTGTACTTTCCATCTGCTTGCACCAAAGGCAAAAGGTGCTCAATCCATGTTGCTCTGCATGGATGTCGACAAGGTTCTGATTCATATTCTTAAAATTTCCTTTTTCTTGAATACTTTGTTTTTACTTACAGGAAAATGGTTTATAGGCGATACATTCATAATTAAGACCGGCTACTTGGAAGTTGCCGAACTCAATAATTTGATTGTGCTCTTTCCTCAAATCACTCCGACAGCAGATTCTCCAATAAATCCAATAGGTTGTTGGGATTGGTGGGGAGCCACTACACCACATTACACCATCAAAGCTGCTCCACAAATGTTCAGTGTAAAACAAATGATCGAGACTATACGCATGATAAATGGAGCTATTGCTACATCTGCTGAGCAATAAATAACTTTTGTCTGATGCCAATAACGCTTCAAATAAATGAGCTTAACTGAAACGATTTGTCTTTGTTTAGATACCATTAGTAAGCATGTATTTGTTCAATTTCTTGAAAACATCATAGAAATGTCTGTGTTAACTTAGGGTGTGGGCGAAGAAGAGTCTCAAAAAAGAAGACACCCACACTCACCCTCGATTTTTCGAGCTTTGATTACACGTGTCACTTTCTGATTTCGTTCCTAGAAACGCGAACGAGTTTTTAGACTCATCTCCCTAGTACCTCGGAAACAGTGTTTCCAACAGCAACGATCTACCATGATGACAAAGTATCCAGGATCCTTGCGATGTTCGATTGACACTCTATTTTACACTTTGCTCATGAAAACAAAATGTCAAGCAGATACTTGCTGAGAATAATTTGCACTTTGCTTTTCATGGTATGCAACCTTCCAACTTCAAAATTTCGTGATAATAGTGATGTAGTCAATATCCTAACATCTTCTAGTTAATCGTTGAGCTTGTTAGAACACTTCTCTGTCCTTCAATTGTTGTTGCTCTTTCATATTTAAGACAGGTTTTAGACAACTTATGTCAATGCTTTTTTCATCACCGTTGATTGAGAAAAGTAGAATTCACAGCAATAAAACTAATTCATGCATTTCCCTTTTATTATTGGATGCTAGTTTAGTTTA
>CAJNOP010000276.1:235996-252990 GCA_905250075.1 Rotaria sp. Silwood1
CATGTATTGTACCTCGTGGTGTCATAATCGACCATTGTCCTGACGGAAGTCAAGTTTCTGTGAGAATAGGCGTGTTTATTTGCAAATTCATTTCTTGTTCGATGTACGTATGAAGAAGTTGATGAATCAGTTTATATGGATGAATACTAGCAGCTGTGAAGGTTATATCATAGATAATATTTTTCATCTTAGTAATGGTGAGAAGATCATTCATAGGTATTTCATGAATGTCATTGACATCTCCACCATCTGCACAACGTTTCTGAAACGAAGCTTTAGCCTTTTCAGCTAGCTCTAGATTACAACAGAAAGATAAGACGAATACGAATATAAAATAATTTGAAATATATCCGTGTTTGTTTTCATATTTCCCGAAACATATAACTCTTGTAAAACTTATTGTTAAAATTAAAAAAGTTTGATCTTAATCAAAGAGCATTTTCATACATTTTGTTTTTGTCGCTAACTGCTACCATTTTCAAAATGTTCGTTTGAGTATTATTAGTAGTTAATAATGATCGAATTTATTCTATTAATGTTAGCGCAATACTATACTACACTTATTGATGCAATCTATGTCTGTCATCTATCGGATTTTTTTCATTGGACAATAATGTAAACTTAAATTCATCAACATATGAAGGATTCTAATAATTTTTTAATTGGTAGATATTTTTATGATGTTCAATATCATTCGATTATAATAATTTTTTTTTTCCGATCCATATTCTTCTTCTATGATTGACATACAAATAAATAAACAAAAGAGAAATTATTCGATATCATAAACTAAAATTTCAAGATTAATTAAATAGAAAAATGAAGATCTACTATTGAATATAATTCTAGTGTAATCAGAAAAACAAAAAAAAGTTATAGAAGTAATCTAAATCTTCTACTCGTCATAGATCTAAAGATAGTAGAACGATTAAACTTTGTTGAGTTTTGTTATTTGAATGTAATTATTATATTTCTTATTTTTAGATGTTGTTAAAATTTTTTTTAACAATACTTTTATTTTTCCTTACATCTGCTATTGATCCATTTGAAAAATTTGCTGAATCAACAACACGTCATACAAATAATTGGGCTATTCTTGTTGATACATCTCGTTTTTGGTTTAATTATCGACATGTTGCTAATGTACTTTCGATTTATCGAAGTGTTAAACGACTTGGTAAAAAATTCTTTTTTTATCTCATATAAATAGATAATTCAAAAATAGTTAAATTTTTGATTTTCTTTAATTTAATTAGGAAATTTTATTAATATCAAACAAGATGAAAAACTTTACAGAATTCCTTTGAGAATAGAACGTAGTATTGAAAAGAATTCTTGTTTTTTTTTTTCTAATTGCATATGGTACTTTGCAATAAGTTGTTTATGATCGATAGAAGTGTTCCATAAAAAAAAAAAAAAATAATCTTGATTTCAATATTTTTCCGTATTTGTAAAGTTTCATAATCATGATGAATTTTGATACATGTCGCGATATTAAAAGTAAAAATTTTTCTATAAAATATGATTTGTCGTTTGACAAAAAAAAATGAAAGAGATTTTAAAAGAAAATTATTAAAGAGAATATTCATAATTATCTATTTTTAGGCATACCTGATTCAAATATAATATTAATGTTAGCTGATGATATGGCATGTAATTCACGTAATCCTCGTCCAGCTGAAATATTTAATAATGTTGATGAACAAATAAATGTTTATGGTGATAATGTTGAAGTTGATTATCGTGGTTATGATGTAACAGTTGAAAATTTTGTACGTATATTAACAAATCGTTTACCTGAAGTTACACCTGTATCAAAACGTTTATTATCTGATGAAAGTTCAAATATATTTATTTATATGACAGGACATGGTGGTGATGGTTTTCTTAAATTTCAAGATAATGAAGAAATATCAGCTATTGAATTAGCTGATGTTATTGAACAAATGTGGCGTAAAAAACGTTATCATGAATTATTATTTGTTATTGATACATGTCAAGCATCAACATTATTTGAAAAATTTTATTCACCTAATATATTAGCTGTTGGATCATCAAAACGTGGTGAAGATTCATTATCACATCATGTTGATCCTAAAATAGGTGTTTATGTTATTGATCGTTTTACATATTATGCACTTGAATTTCTTGAAAAATTAAAACAAGATTCACAAAAAACAATTGATGATTTTTTTCATTGTTGTCCTAAACATTTATGTATATCAGAAGTAACATGGAGAACAGATTTATTTATAAAACGTGATTATCATAAAACACTTTTAACGGATTTTATTGGTAATGTTAGACGAACAGAAATTATTATGTTAGATAATCAATTATTAGATAATATAATTATGAATATAACAATAAAACAATCAATTAAAAAACAATATGAATTAAAACAACAATATGCTTATATTTCACAAATGCCAATTTTGAACTAATCTGTGATTAAAAATTTGTAAATAGTTCAAAATTGTTCTTTTGTTTTTTTTTTTTTCTTCCATTGTAGAACGTCAAAAAAAAAAGTCCAATGAATTTATTTGGAACAAAAACTATCTTTTGTTTTTTTTATTTTAATTGTAATATGAGAAATTAAAAGTTTACCTAATAGATAATTGAGAAATTGTTGAAATAATCATTTTTTTTCTTCGGTACATACGTCATCATAAATAAAAAACATTTATGACGAAAGATTTTTTTTTTTTAAATCAATATATGAATCATGATAATTTTCCTTTTGATATTTGTTTAAGTAAAGTACATGTTAGTAGTCGATCATTCTTTCGATAATAGTAGGTCTTCATTCACGTGTATTCGATGGATTTATAGCGAATACTTTTATTCATACAAAGCATAGATAGGAAATAACCGGGTTCCTAAGGATAACATATATATATTGAGTAACTGATTTTTACTTGAAAACTTGTGTAAGTTAAATAGTTTTTTTTTAAAAGATTAAATTCAACTAACCATCTATTATTTCAATCTAATAGATTATTGAAAGTTTTTACACCTACATATTCATTAGTTTTTTTTTCTTCTAGTTTTCATCTGTGTGTTTTTTTTTCTTCTTTACTAAACAAATACATTTGCATGATTGATTCTGCGTACCACTAAAAGCATATAATTAAACGTTATCTACAGTTTTTTTTTATTCAAAGAGGGGAAAAAAAGAAGAAGAAGACCGTATCGATTAAGTGTAAAAAAATAAATCACTATCAAGTATACCATGATAAAATACAATCGGTTTTTAGTTTATTTCTTTCTAGTTATATTCATTGTTTTAATAAACATTTCAAAAGAAAGGAAGTCATGCTGTTGCTATTATTAAAAGAAAGTTACATAATTCCTTCTTGACACAGTATGATATAGAGAAACTTTTTGTTATTATTTTATAAAGATATTCAATATAAAATATTTATTATTATTGTAGATTTATTTTTGCCTCTCATTTATTAACAGTGATCTCTCTTTTTTTTTTTTATGAAGATCAAGCATTTTTGGGTATGTTTTTTTTTATGTGTTATTTATAATGATCATCGGGTCATAAAAGAATACAGATGGTTTTTAAACAATTGCTTCTGTTTGTTTTTTTTTTTTTCATCGATATGTGATCTTTGTTTTTTACATATTTCTTCCTGCAAGCCAATCAAACCATCCGATCGCTTTTTTTTTTCTTCTTCTCTTTCTTTTATATAACCGGGTATATTCTATAGATAACCTTCGCCTTCACTACATAGAAGCTTGATGAGAGAATCGAGCATGTGTCAAACGTTCCTATTTACTTTCGTTGGTAACTATTAACATTGAAGGTTTTTGTTAAACCTTTACAATCAATACTTTATGTGTTCATTTTTGAATATATAATTTTTTTGTTGTTATTCGTGATAAGAGAAATCATCTATAATGATTCATTATCTTTTGAAGATTTTTCTTTTGTAATATACACATATATGTGTCATATGAGTCATTCGATTACATAAGTTTTAAATTCATATATAATAGCTTTTGAATTTTTTAGTAAAAGTTATAAATGTTATATGATTATTAAAATTAAATAAAAAAATGACTTCAATAACACGTAAAGTTATTTCAACAATTACAACAGCTTATAGAAATATCAATCCGTCAACACTTAATGGTAGATATAATGAAATAATAATTGAATTTTTTTTATTGTTTTTTTTTATTATATAGGTGCTATTGATATTATTGTTGTTCAACAAGAAGATGGAACACTTTGTTGTACACCATTTCATGTTCGTTTTGGAAAATTAGGTGTTTTACAAAGTTTACAAAATAAAGTAAATAAATAATACGTATTTATTTAAGATTTTAAATCTGACGATGTGAAGTCAATGAGTGTAAGTTTATCTATACTCTAAATCAAATATAAGGAAAAGTACACCTGTATAAAAAAAAAAGAACATACCTTGTTCTAGTTGATTTAATATTTAGCATAGATTAATGTAAAAAATTTGGAATTTTGTTTCTAGATGAGATTATTGTTGTAGTAGTGATATTGTTTTAACAATTCTTCTAACTAACCCTTTTGTTCGAGAAACATAGTCCATACTTGGAACCGGAGCGATTTGTCCAGTCTCACTTTTAAAACCGTTTTTTTTTATCAAATTTTAGAACACGAAAATTAAAATTAGTGTATTTTGCTCGTTTTTATTGATTTTCATGACTTACAGATATGAGTGTAAACATTTTTCACTGATAAATTTATAGTTGTCATGCAACTTCTAGCTCTAAATTTTGAACTCTCGCTTTTTCGTCGTATGGTAAGGATCTCGAATTACTCTGAATGAATTTATTATGATCATGAAAAGTTAACAACCCATCAGAACCTAAATATAGTTTAAACTAAAGATTCTGCTGCTCGAGAGATTTCGCGTTTACTTTTCTAGACTTTGTTACTGGCAGTCAGAAACTTCCAATAGCTAGTTCATGCTTTTATTATTTGAATATTAAAAAAGATCTTCTGTCATTGTAAACATTCTACCAACTACTATTCTTCTGCAACTGTGAAAATTCGCAGATATTTAAAAAGGCTAAAATATGGCGTGGAGCATAAAAAGCGACCTTTCTAGCTTATTTTTGTCTTTCTGGTGTTTTGCCAATTGAATTCTGTAACTAAACTAGCCGGTCCGGTCGAAAAAAAACTTGACCGATTTCAAGTCTGACATAGTATTAAATAACTTTAATATATTCTTATTTTTTATTTAGGTTTATATAACAATAAATGATGTTCCTGTTGAAGATTTATATATGCAATTAGGTGAAGCCGGTGAAGCTGTTTTCATTGAAGAAAATGATGTATATTAATTGAACAAAAAAAAAAAAATTTTTTTCAATAAATCTTTATTAATTTCGTTTTTTTATAGAATACACCTATTAATCAACCAATTCGTCATTTAGAACCATCAAATACAAATACATTTCTTGATCCAGATAATGCAATAGAATTATCAACAGATATAAATTCTCATACACATTTATCAAATATTGATTGTTCAGTACAACTAATAAATAAACAACTTGATAAAAAAAAAGATTCAAATGAAAATAATCTATATGAACAAGAATCTAAACCAACAATAAATATTGATGTACTTCATTCAAATATATTTTTATCAACACGTCGTCGTCCAAAACGACGTTTATTTAATAATCATATTGATCAATATAATAAACAAACAAGTGAAGATGATGAACAAGATATATTTAATCAATATTCATCATTAAAACGTCGTTCACGTGCACGTAAACGTGAATCAATATCAATAACAACAAATAAAAATACAAATATATTAACACCAACATATAATAATGATCAAATATGTACATCAATTAAACTTTTACGTAAACGTAGTGCTAGTGAAAATGATTTACCATTATTTCAAATTGATACAGAATTATCAACATTTATTGATGAATCAAATTGTTTTAATAATATTGATAATCGACCTAAAACACTTGATTTAAATATAATAAATTCTAATCAAGAAAATTTTTCTATTGAAAATTCAGATAATATTAATGAACAAAAACCAAGAACATTATCAAATCCAATTATAATCGAACAAAAATATGATAAAAAAATAGAATCTATTGAAGAATCAGATACATTAATTAATTCTGTTTTATCAAAATCAGCACCATTAGATACAATTGTAAATACAAATAATCTTCGTATAAATCAATCAGATGATTTTTATAGACATGAAGAATATTCACCAACATCAACTTATGAAAGGTAAAAAAAAACGATTTTTTGTTTTGTTTTGTTTTAATAAAAATTTAATCTATATTTTAGTGTTTTATCACCACGACCAACAAGTCCAAAATCAGATACAGAATATGAATTAGATAAACCTTCTCAACAATCATCAAATGTACGTTGGCAATGGAAATGGGGTGAATTACCTGAACAACGACAAAGTGTTTTTCGATATTTATGGCCATCATCATCAAAAAAAAATACACCAAAAGAAGGTGTCTATCTTGATGAAATAACAAATAATCAAAGTGTTGATCGATCTCTTTATTTACCACAATTGTAAATATTAATATTTAGTTTTTATTTTTTATTAATAAAATTTTTGTATAGAGATTATCATCAAAATCAATTACGAACAACAAATGATGATGATCAAGAATCTGGTACAGGAAATTCAATACCACAATCACCATTTCGAGAACATGAAGCATCGTATGTAGTTTCATTTTTCAATATAAGATTTATCAGTCAGGATACAAAAAAAAAAAAAGAAAGCAGCTTACACCTTACACATCAGAGGTCCAAACAGGTTTACTTTTACGTCGGCTTGGCCTGTCTGTTTAGGTCTAGGAAGCTTTCAACGTTTAGAAAAAAAAGCACTTTTTTGAGTAAAAAATTCTCCATATGATATTGACACTTTCTACTCAAAAAATGAAGTTTTTTATTGAAAATTTAGAAAAAAACATAGCAATTCCCAAGCAGACAAACTTTTGAGAAAACGCGTTTTCTCAAAAGTTTGTCTGCCTGCTTAAGCAGGCTCAATGGCCTGTTTGGACGTCTGTTACCCATCTCTATTTTGAAAGTTGTATCACTTTTTTGTTTTTAATAATCTCTTCTACCTTTCTCATAAGATATATCTCGTTTAGACCGAATTCTGTGAAGAAAGAAAAATGGTAATGCTAATTAATCATATATTAGCACAATCCCTATGGGATTAAAATATAAAAATACAATTTAGCTGCTCTTGCTAATCACATGAAAATTCTTCATATTCTATCATATTTTTGTACACATATCGTTTTCCTTAATTTTTTAAAAATGTCATATAGAAGACTTTATTAATATACAAATCTATTGAAAGAATTTTTGTTTTTGAGAAGACTTAAATTCTATATAATATCAATTGTTTTTATTTTTTTTAGTTGTTTTCTTGGCGATACTCAACTTTCACTGTGTGGTAATATTAATAAACAATCTTTAATTACAGATGAAGTATTTAATGCACATCTTATTAATTTTGAAACATTTGCTAGTAATCCATCAATTATTAATGATCCAAATTTAGTTGTACGAATTAATGGAAAGTATGTGATTAGTTTTTTTTTTTTTTGTTTTTGATTTATATAATAATCTATTGTTTAGATATTATAATTGGAATGTTGCTTCAGCACTTATTATATCAACAAGTATTTTTCATAAACCATTACCATCTGAAATAATTGAACAATTACAAGAAAAACATATGGCACAAACAAAACCACGTACAACGGGTGGTGGTTGGTGGTTACCATTTTATGGTAAAAAAGTAAGAAATAAATTTTTGTTGTTTTCATTTTCTATAAATTCTAATTTCTTTTATTTGAAAAGTCTGATATGAAAAATGAAAATTCTAAAGTAATTACATCAACAGATGTTATTGCAGCAGCTGCAAAATCTGAAATTGTACCAATAACATTAAATCGTCACGATTCAAATGATAATCTTAAAACATCGAAAATTTCGTAAAATTATACAAATCTTTTTTTTTTTTTTTAATTCTTTAAATAATAATTCTATTTATTTTTATAGAAAAACAGATAATGATAGTGAACAAGAAGATAGTGAAGTAAGAAAATTAACAGCTAAAATAGAAGAAGAAAAAGCACAACAACAACAATCATCTTCAACACATTCTTCTCATCAAACAACATTAAAAAAAACTATGATACTTTCATCAGATCAATTAAAATGTTTAAATCTTAAATTAGGTAAAAATAAAGTTGAATTTAGTGTTACAACAGCATTACAAGGTACAACAACAGTTGAATCAAATATATTCTTATTTGATCATATGACAAAATTTGTTATATCTGATATTGATGGAACAATAACTAAGTATATATATATATATTCATTCTTTTTTGTTTTAGTTAATATTAAATAAATATTTATTTTTAGATCAGATGTTTTAGGTCATATAATACCATTAGTTGGTGGTGATTGGTCACATGATGGTATAGCTGAATTTTTTAATGCTATTCAAGAAAATGGTTATCAATTTATATATTTATCAGCACGAGCTATTGGACAAAGTCAAATAACAAGAAATTTCTTAAGAAATATTAAACAATCTGATAGAGAATTACCTGTTGGACCATTACTTATATCACCTGATACATTAATGACTGCACTTTATCGGTTTGTTTGAATAATTTTTATTTTATATAGAAAATTTTGTTTTTTTTTTTTCGATTTCATAGAGAAGTTATTGCTAAAAAACCTGAAGATTTTAAAATTGAATGTTTAAAAAATATTGCTAGTCTTTATCCTGGTAAAAATCCATTTTATGCTGGTTTTGGTAATCGAATTAATGTAAGTTGTATAGAAATAGTAGTTAGAATATTTTCATTTTTTTTTTTGTTCTCTTAAAATCTAAATTTATTCTAGGATCAATGGGCATATACAGCTGTTGGAATACCTGTAACACGTATTTATACAATAAATCCTCGTGGTGAAGTTGTACGACAAAAATTATCTCAAGCTTTATCAACTTCGTATGTTTTTTTTTTGAAAAAATTTTTTTCTTTTTTTAAAATATAATTTTTTTTTTAAGATATAAAAATTTACATGAAATTGTTGATCTTTTATTTCCACCAATGGATTCATTTTCAGCAAGTGAAACATATTCAGTTTATACATATTGGCGTGAAGAACCAACAATAGATTTATTTGAAGATGAAATGCGTATACAATTAGAAGAAATCGAAAAACGACAAAAAACAACGAAATCAAATATGAAAAATAAAGGTTCAACAATTAAAACACCAACATCAGGTATTTTACCAAAAACAACACCAACAACGACTATTGTTAAACCTACAGGTGATAAATTATTAACAATAGCTCAAGCAACAGAAAATACTGTTAAACGTGCATAGATAAAAAAAAAATGAATTTTGTAATTATTCAATAAGAACTATGTCAGATATGAAAAAATAAATAAATAACGATGTTGTGTGTATTGTCATTCCTATATTTTATTTAAACTTTTACTTCATGAAAATTCTTTTCATTTTCTTTTCATGTATATTGATGTGCTTGTGTTTATTTGGTTGCATTTTTTTTTTGTTGTTGTTGTCGTATTTTAAAAGAGGCTTAGAGAAAAAAAAAACAATATGATTAATTAATCAAGAGAATAAAATATGACTTAATCTAAAAGAAAATATATTTCATTTATAGATAAAATCATTTGATTTGGTAGGATTTGTGCAGCAAGATAAGAATAAATATCGAACAAGTAACAAGAAACACGTGTAATCCTTATTTTTTTTGATCAAATAAAGAGGTATAAAAAAAAGCGAATGTAGGTAAAATGCTTATTTTGAGAGAAACATATACATTTGTAAAGGTATTAATAAAATTTCTAATTTCTATTCTCTCAAAAAAAGAATCCATTTTCGTCAGAAATAGGATTGCTTTGTCAAGACTCGTATAACATATTTATTTAGTATTTTTTGTTAGAAAGTGCATGTTAAGATGCAGTGCACCAAAGAGTTCTTTTTTTGAAATACGTTTTTTTATTCTCATATACGAGAATGTCTCTATAGAAATAGCGCCATTTTTTAAGAGTTTTTTGAGCGATTGAATTTGTCATTCCTTGTTTTTCGCTTAAAAAGTAAATATGAAAAAAAAGCAAGACTCTTTGGTGCACTGCATCTTACCATGCTCTTTCAAACAAAAAGAAAAAAAACATGTTGTAGGAGCCTTGCCAGAGAAATCCTGTTTGCCAAATTTGCTGTTTTTGACCCTTATTTGGTTCGTATCTCTGTCAAACATCATGATATCGAGCTGAAAAGTTTACCATAGTCTCAATATACCCCAGAAATTTCAGACGTTTCTGGGTTGAGATCGACTTTTGAGGGGTCTTAATTTATAGATTTTCTTTGTTAAATACAATAGAATCTTTTGATCGGTATAGAATTTAAAGTTCATATAATAAGAATGCTAATTATCAAAAGATTGATTAATCACTTTTGACTTAAGAATACATGCTTCATATAAACTCTAATTTTCAAATTTCGGCTTAAAACTTTACACACAGTCAGACCTTAATGAGAATACTTTAGAATGTATAACATAAAAATTTGTATTAATTATCTATTTTAAAGTTCTAGATAAAACGCATTTTAAAAAAAAATGCCACTTATTGATAATAATGTAAAACTTGATTTTAAAGACGTTCTTATTCGTCCAAAACGTTCAACATTAAGAAGTCGAGCAGATGTTGATTTAACACGTCAATTTATATTTCGCAATAGTAAAAAAACTTATCAAGGTATTCCAATAGTTGCATCAAATATGGATACAGTTGGAACATTTGAAATGGCAATACAATTATCAAAAGTATTATATTTTCTTTCTTTTTTGTTTTGTTTTGTCAAAAAAAAAACATAATTTTTTTTCTAGTTACAATTATTTACAACTATTCATAAACATTATACCGTTGAACAATGGAAAGAATTTGCTAGTCAACATAAAGATATACTTTCTGTAAGAAGATAATTAAAAAAAAAGAATAATTAATTTCTAATTATATGTTTTTCTTCTTTTTATGTAGAATGTAGCAATATCAACTGGTATGACAGAAAATGATTTTAAAAAATTACGGTAAATTTTTTTAAATAAATAAATAATTTTTTTTTCTAGGTTATGTTTATTTTTTCTTTAGTGAAGTTATTGATGCAATACCAGAAATTGATTATATATGTGTTGATGTTGCTAATGGTTATTCAGAACATTTTGTTGAATTTGTTCGATTAGTTCGAAAAGAATTTCCTGATAAAACATTAATTGTAGGAAATTTTTTATTTTATATGATTCTATTTTTTTTCTTTTTGAATAAAGGCAGGAAATGTTGTTACAGGTGAAATGGTTGAAGAACTTATTTTAAGTGGAGCTGATATTGTTAAATGTGGTATTGGACCAGGTTAGATATAATTAATTTATATGATTTATTATTAAAAGATTTTATATTAGGTAGTGTTTGTACAACACGTTTAAAAACTGGTGTTGGTTATCCACAATTATCATGTATTCTTGAATGTGCTGATGCTGCTCATGGTCTTGGTGGACATATTATTAGTGTAAGTTTCTTATTTCATCATATTAAATATAGATTAAATAAAAATTATTCAGGATGGTGGTTGTACAAGTCCTGGTGATGTTGCTAAAGCATTTGGAGCTGGTAAGTTTAGATACTTAAGAGGAAATGTATAGTGTAAAAATTTATAATTGTGAGAAAATATTTTTTTTTTTTTCTATAAAGATTGTGAATATTCAAAATCATTTCTAAGAAAAATTAATTAAGCAATATTTTTTTATTTTTAATTATATATATTTTTGAATTTTAGGTGCTGATTTTGTTATGCTTGGGGGTATGTTTGCTGGTCATGATGAAAGTGGTACAGGTGATGTAATTGAACGTGATGGACGTAAATTTAAACTTTTTTATGGCATGTCATCAAAAACAGCTATGGATAAACATGTAAAATGAAAATTTTTAATGATTATTATTTTTTTTTTTTATTTATTCTAGTCCGGTGGTGTAGCAGAATATCGAGCATCTGAAGGTAAAACAGTTGAAGTACCATATCGAGGAAGTGTTTTAGGCACTGCACAAGATATATTAGGTAGATTTTCTTTATTAAATTTAGAAAAGAAAAAAAAATTTACTTATCTATTTGTAGGTGGAGTACGCAGTTGTTGTACTTATGTAGGCGCTAGTAAATTAAAAGAACTTAGTCGTCGTACAACATTTATTCGTGTCTCGTAAATAATTAATTATTTAAGTTTATTTCATTTAATTGTTTTTTTTTTTATAGACAACAATTAAATGAAATTTTTACACCGAATACGGTACAAAATTAAAGATGATGATGATGCATTCCAAAAGATCTTTTTTTTTTTCGAGCCATGACTTTATTCATATTGTGAAACAGTAGATAAAAATTTCCATCTGTAGTTATTGATATCAAACAAAAAAGATTCAAACAATAAAAAATATTTTTTTCATTATTGTTCAACAAAATTTAGTAAACTTTTTGAAATGAAAAGTTACAGAAGTGTTAATAATTGTTTAGACTACTTTTCTTTAATGTGGTCAATGTTTCCATAGTAAATTTTGATAGAAACAACGTAGAGACTTGGAATTTCTATATTTATTTTTATGTTAATCAAGATGCCTTCTCAAAAGAAAACAACTTGATCTTACAAAAGTAGTAACAAAGAGTCTAAAAGTAAAAAAATAGACATTCTCGTTTTCGTAGAAGATTAGAAAATGTTCGATTTTTACATTTTACAATTTATTTTTGAATATAAAACAAACAATAAAATTCTATATCATTTTCAACTTAACATCCATTTGATATAAGATCAAAACGTTGAATACGAGAATTGTTAGTATCAACAACATATAAATTATAATTTGAATCGAATTGAATTTGAGTTGGACTATTAAGTTTAAAGGCATTATTACCTGGTGTATTATCACCAGCAATCATTCTACCTTGTCTAGCACCATTTGTCCATACTAATATACGATGATTGAATGTATCTGCAATGAACATATGATTACCAGATGGATCAAGTTGTACAGAGTATGGTTTATTAAGTTGATTCCAACCAGCTACAGTCATACTTGAATTTCGTTCATTTATATTGTATTTTTGTATACGACTATTATATGTATCAGCAATATAAAGTGAATTTGTTTTTTCATCTAATGCAATACCAATTGGATTGTATAATTGCATTGAATCAAATCCAAATATATTTGATTGACCAGCAACTAATTTTGTAGTGTCTATCTCAGAATCCCACACAAGAATTCGATGATTTTTTGAATCAGCCATGTATAATAATGATGGATATAAAACTGGAACTATTAAACTGGTTACTTCATCAATTTGATTTATATCAGAACCTTGACCATAACGTCCAATTAATGTTACAGCTTCTGGAGAACTCAAATTACTATGGAGAGGAAATACCTAAAGTTTAAGAATCAAATTCTATTTTTTCTCTCTAGTTACTATGCATAGGAAATTACGAATATATTACATTATGAAATCATACCTGTATGCGATAATTCTCTAGATCAGAAACATAGAGTCGTTCACCTCGAACTATAAAAAATATTTTAATTTTATTTAATAAGATCTTCATAATTTCTTCTATATTTACTAGCAAGAGCTGCCGGTTTAGCAAGTAAGGTATTCCAAGAACCGTACGATCCTGTGCCGGCTATAAGGATTCCTTCTGTAGCATTTGGATGCCATTTAGTAATACGATTATTATTACAATCGGCTACTAATACAATTCCATTTCCGTATACATATATATCAGTAGGATATTGTAAACCATCAAGTGATGTTGATGGTAATCCACTGGCTAAACCAGCGACAGTGACACCACTAGGATTCCATGATGCAGTTGCTGCACACAATGGTTTAGAAACTTGAAATACATAGTAGACTCAATATTTTTAATAAGATGATTAAACTCATATATTGGGACGTGTAATAATGATGAAGATTAGTAAAAAAAACTCGCAATTTGCATAAAAATTCATGTATTTGAAGAAACATGCGAAAATTTATGTTCATTGAAATATAATCTTCAAGAGAATACTTAGTGACCAAAGGCAAATGAAAATGTCGGCAAACTCTAATTAATCTTACTCAGATTTTTCGTACAATTCTTCTTCATTTGTAACGAAGAATACTCACTTCAGTTTATTAACGACTGGCAAAAATGGTGAAAAATGGGATGCGCCTATCAAAGTCATAGGTTCATAGGGACAACCTATTTTAGGCTTTTCATAGTGTCATTGAGGCTTGCTTATGTGTACAATATCAGCTCAAACAGCGCGTGTCTCTTGAGATAGTTCTCTCGTTAGTATCTCGCTGTAAATGGTCATACAGGTGAATTCTTATTTATAGAATCTATTTTTACAATCTAAGGCATATTACTGTGAAAGTCATTCGTCAAAATAAACCATTTGATTGATATTCTTAATTTTAGAGAAATTTTGAAAAATGAAGATAGCTTAGACTATATATTTGCTCGAACTAATATTAAACAATAAAAAAAAATATATGTTTAATACTTCTTATTCATATAACTCATTTGTTTTTTCTCAAGAATTGATTTTCTTACCATTTACATTTGAATGTTGAACCCATTCAGATGTCACAGAACATATCGGTACTTCTATATAAAAGGAAGAAAAATATTGAGTCTAATATTAGATATATGTATCAAATTTACTTTTTATTTCAGTTAAAATAATCGGTATTCCAACAATTGTTCCAAAGAATAATATGATAAAAATAACGAGCGATATGAAACTACCGATGACTTTCCTACGAATATTTTTTTTTTCTTTTTAAATAAAACAAAAAAAAAGAATTTTTATACCAATTTGTTTTATGTTGATAGAGATCTTGTTGTATTTCGACACGTTTTTGATGTTGTGAATAAGTGTGTCGAAGAGAATCTAACTAAAATATTTTGATTAAAATGTTTTTACTAACAATAATTGATTAAATATCTACTGTTGGATGAATTTGATCTGTTTTATCACGTATCCAAATCATATATATTGTTTAAATAATTTGAAATAATAAAAATGTTAATTGAAGTGAATAGAAAAGAAAAGGACTGACTTTTTAAAAGAAGTAAAAAAACAAAAGAAATTTATTAAATAGTATGCTATTTATGGATTGTAATTAACAGATGACGCTTTGACAATCATGAAAACCAAGTATGATATTGTCGTAGTCTTAGAGCAAAGTATGTTGCTTTTTTTTTGTAAAACAGCATTTTTTTAGTTATATTTAAAAAAGCATAAAAAATTGCTATAGATACTTCAATAAAAGAAAGAAAAACTTATAACTTGTAACGAATAAAAATGTTTCCTGCAAAGAAAAAAACTAATCTCATTTTTCTTCGAAGAATTTTCATTAGTTAATGTAAGAAATGTCTGTTTAGTTTTTAACTTATATTCTCTTAGACAATTTTAGTGGAACTTAAATTATATATTTATTGAATGTATATGAGTAGGATAATCATCGATAAAATAAGTTACACTAATGCATAGAATATATTCACACGTATATTTTGACAATGATTAATCTTCAATCTACAATTGACACAATACTAGTATTGAATGATAAATCTATCTACTTCTCTTAATAGATTTCTATAATATGGTGCACATTTATTTATTTCTAGATAAAGATTCAATTTTCAATATGTTGGAACTAACAGTAACTAATGTTCAGGTAAATAGTATGAAGAAAACAAGAAAAACTGGTTTTTTTTCTAACATATGAAAATATTCTAGTCAGTAAATCATCAAGAAAAAGAAATAGTTCAGACAAATAATTTGTTACGTTGGTGGATGAGACATTATCATCATATTGGATTAGCTAGTTTGGCAGGTTCAGCTATATTAGTATGTATTATTGCAATCATACTATTGCCAATTGCTGTTCATAATGCAACTAAAGGTTTATAATAGTAAAAGAAGAATTCTAAAATTATTTTTCATTCTAGATGATGAACAATGTGTGACTGCAGTAACTACGACGATGACAATGTCAACAAGTTAGTCTTAAATTTTCTTACAAGTGAAAAATTTGATTCTTTTCTATTGATTATTGTTATAAAATTTGTAATTCGTTTCGATTAAACTGTTTTTGTTTTTTTCCCATGATAGAGAAAATATGATTGGTGTTTTTTTTAGTTTTATCTACTAATATTGAAAGTAGTGATTTATCGAGAAGTAATCAAACAGGTCTCTATTTCGATTTCGTTTTAATTTATTTAACATATACCATTTTAATTTAACATACAGTTTTGATCGATCCTCTCTGTGCAGCATATGCAACTTGGAAGAGTCAAGCTGTTACAATTGCTGGATCATCTGATGGTACAAGTTCACTTTCACGATCACATCTTAAGAGTCCGAACGATATGTTAATAGATGCTAATGATAACTTATTCATAGCGGATTCTGGTAATAATCGTGTGGTCTATTGGCCGATCAATGCGACAGAAGGACGTGTGGTTGCTGGACGAGGAGTTGTGGGGTCTTGGAGTAATTCATTTAAATATGCAGCTGCTATTGTAGGTAAGAGAAGTTTATTCTTTTTATTGGAAATTAATCGAATTGAAATTAAAGTTCAAACAGAGAACAAGAAATGACTATAAAATATTTTAATGCATAATTAAAATTTTGTATCCCTTTTTAGCTGGCAAAGAACATTTGTATGTTTCCGATCTTGGCAATTATCGCATACTTGCTTTTGCATTAAGTACAACAGAAGGTTCACCCGATGGTATTACCATTGTGGGTCACTATGGTGCTGGATCAGCATTAAATCAAATTAATTCTGTATATTATATGTCAGTAGATAGAACGCGTGAATTATTTTATTTGTCT
>CAJNOP010000277.1:0-10056 GCA_905250075.1 Rotaria sp. Silwood1
CGAAACGAAAAAACAAGAGCTAGCTTTATATATTGTCAGCAAATTCCTATCACATTACTTTAGTGTTGAAAATGACTTTCTGAAAAAGATTGAGAGTTTGATTATATTTTTTTTGTATGATGTAAATAAATAAATAATGAACTAGTTTAACTTACAATTAGAATATTATTTTCTATTATACAAATAGTAAAAATTTTCGATCATTCAAAAAAGAAATAAAAAATACATAAAAGTATGAAAATATTGTAAACCTACTGTTCATACTCTTTGTAGATTATCCGATCAATTTTTGAATAGAAATATTATATACTTTGGTACATTAAATATATAAATGAAACTAGAGCAAGAATTTTTAGAATACCTCATATTTATTGATTGAGAATCGAAACTCTCACAAAAGTTTTATTTTCTTAAAAGATCAATTGTCATTTAGTATCTAGCGATAGTTTTATAATCATATTACTTCATCATATATTGACTTATGAAGACGTTCATCAATTTAAGGCTAGAAAATGAATCGTTGATTATGTTTCTAAATATGAATGATTTGTCACTGAATCAATGTTAGTGAATGTCACATTCATATGAAACAAAATTAAATCATATTTAATTGATCATATAAAATGTCATGCAATGTACATTTACAATGTGAATAGTCTAATAGTTATGTTACTTATCTCTCAGATCATCATTAACATATGATTATTGATTGTTAAAAATGCTGATATCATTTCGAACCTATATTGAACGACGGAATGTTACTTACCTCAAAACTGGTACCAAACTGTCACAAATAATACATAAAATGTAGCCTTTCAGAATAAGAAAATTTTATCATCAACGAGAAAATATTTTCAACTGCTCAATCACTTTCCTCTTGAAAGCTAGTAGATCATTGGTTATTGATCATGGTAATTTCGAATATGTTCAAAAGAAATGTTCATGTGTTAATTTTCTATGAAACCGGTTTTTCAGATTAACAAACTTTTCACCAAAGCTTTTATTCAATCTCTCCAAATTATCAAACATGTTGAATTGCTCAGAAAACAGAAACTTTCTCTATTTCAAATTTTTTTTTTGTGCATAAAACAAAACGTTGTAATCTATATAATAGAGTCATGTCAACATGATAATGTAAAAATATTTTAAAACTTATATTTGAAAATCAGAAGAGATGAATGAAATATAGACAAGTCGATATGCTCTATACTCTAAGTTGATCTAAAAGGATTTTGAAAAAATGTATGTTAGTGTAGAAAACCAACACATAAAGATCTAAGGAGATTTCTTATGATCATATTAAGAGTCAGCACGTATGGGTGACCGATCACTTCGTCGCATAACATTTTGTCGCATTCTGTTCATCGCAGAATAATTTTTTTCGTTCTGTTCGTTGCATCTTACTCGATTAATTACTTTTTTCAAATAAACAAATTGAAATACAATAAAATAAATTAAAAATTCTGAAAGATGTATATGATAACGATAAATGATTGACTATTCTAAGGCATATGACTTTAATTGGGAAAACGGATCAATAAAAAATATTAATCAAAAGTGATCACGATAGAGCTAAAGTGAACAAAGAATAATTAGACGTGGCAATCGGCTAATAAATTTTAACATAATCTAGACCAAAACTAATACTTATCAAATGTTCTTAATTATACGACCACAATAAACAAAAATATACATTGATGAGATTGAAAATATCGTTATTGAAAATTCCATAGTGTAGAGGTAACTTTCATAGAGGAGCACTGTTTCCTTTTACAGAAAGGAGTTTTTCCATCTGAGACGTTTATTTTGAGTAGTGTGCAGTGAATATTGAGATTGAGAAATGGAATATATTTTCAATGACATCAATGCATGTTTTTTCTTATTGTAATCCCATAATTGAAAACATTGGATCTGTGTTATTGTTGGCATAGATTATGTTGAAACTCGTTAACTCTGTGACAAATCTAATTATTCTTTGTTCACTTTATCTCTATCATGATCACTTCTGATTAATATTTTTTATTGATCCGTTTTCCCAATTAAAGTCATATGCCTTAGAATAGTCAATCGTTTATCGTTATCATATACATCTTCCAGAATTTTTAATTTATTTTATTGTATTTCAATTGTTTATTTAAAAAAAAGGGTTTAATGGAGTAAGATGCAGCGAACAGAACGAAAGAAATTATTCTGCGACGAACAGAACGAAAAAAAATATTGTTCTGCGACGAACAAAATGCGACAAAATGTTATGCGACGAAGTGACGGTGCGACGAAATGTACTAGTACTCACGTATGATAACTAGAGATTTGTGGGACAAACTTTTTCGTGCCCGAATCCCGTTTTCCCCGTCCCGAAAAATTTTCAGGACAATCCCGATGGTCCCCATGGGACGAGACAAAGGGGATTTTTTCGGATTCAGGACTGTCCCGCGGTGTGGGTGTGGGTGTGGGTGTGATTGTGGGTGTCGGTGTGGGTGTGAGTGCGGGTGTGGGTGTAGATGAAGAGATGATTAACACCCACACCCAACCCGCATCCACACCCACACCCACACCCACCCACACCCCACCCGCACCCACCCACACCCATCCACACCCACACCCCCCCACACCTCACACCCACACCTCACACCCACTCCCACACTCACACCCACCCACACCCACTCCCACACCCATCCACACCCACACCCACCCACACCCCACACCCACACCCAGACCCACATCCCACACCACACCCACACATACACCCAACCCACATCCACACCCGACCCACACGCAGCCCACACCCACACTCAATCCCTATCCACACTCTCACTCACCGTAATTTTTTCGGAGAAGCGTAACGTTCTTGTGATGATACCCATTCAGTCATGGATTATTTTTGTTTACTCTGTTGTTTAAATAGAGAGATGTGGCCTTGTGACTCTCACTGTGAGGCGCGTTCGGTTGCAGGCATCTACTAATTTCGTCGGCTGTATAAATAATCGAAAAGTTTTATTTGAAGGTAGGTTGTGTAAATAGCCGTTGGTGTTGAAGAGTTGCTTCATTCAACACGTTGAAAAATGTTGGTAGCAGGCTTTCTCCGAAATGCGTGTTCGAATGAGTGTTGATAGTTGCATTCGAAATCTTCCAACACTTTGAAGTATACCAACAAAGCTCACTGCTGGAGAACTAGAGAACATCAACGGCTTGGGCTCATGCAGTTAATCGTTTTTCTGGAAACGATTAAAAAAAGTGAGCACACTTTTAGCACCTACTGAGATGTACATCTTAGTTTTAGAAAAATGCACTTCGCTATAACTTGAGCATCAGTAATCTTGGTCTTTGGAAGTCGATTGTGATAAGCATTTGTCTAAATTGTACCGTATCTAGATCACTCATTGTATGTATATTTAGATATACGTTAACGGACAGAAGTCTCCCTTCATCTGAATCTCAGCTACCATAGATCCTGAAGGTCTGAAAGTTTGTGTGCATATAATCCGCCAAAAATGTGGATTAGAGCCATGAGCTTGCTTTGATTGCTAACATACAACGAGAATCATGGTCGATTTTAATGAATGCCTCTTTTTCGGTTAAACACTATCTGAAAGGAGTGTTGAAATGTATAGGGTAGAAAGTTTCGACCCACTCTCCATCCGATCCCCTCTCCACCCATAGACCATTACGAATATTTTAACTCTTTGGGGACGGTTGGCCCCTTAAGGGGCCATGATGATACACTGGTATTTCTAAACACACAGATTGCTATATGAGATTAGTTTTTGTTAAAGCATTTATCAGAGAGTTTTTTGGTATAATTTGGATTGTAATTAGGTTATTTTATTCAGATATCCAGTAATGGATAATAAATATAACAAAACTGACTTTCAGAGAAAAAACTCTATAATCTAGAATCCTTGTCAGCAACGTTGCTCTCTATATAGGAACATGTTAGATGATGTTCTAGATGCGTATTCTATTTTCTTCTTCCCTTTCCTCTTCTTGAGAGTGTGGGTGTGGATATGGGTGTGGGTGGGTGTGAGTTTCGATCTTCGCTTCACCCACATCTAGACCCACACCCGACACCCACACCCATACCCTTGATTGATTTATGATGAAATATACAGAAAAAAACCTGTCCTCAAAGGGTTAATAAATTGAATATTTAATCAATCAATTAAAATATAATTAATAAATTGACCATCACAGATCGTTACGGACACAGTTTAGACTCACCACAGACCGTTATGAACATGATTTAGAGTCATAACTGGGCGTGAGAGACAGTTCTAAAATTCATCAAAGGGTGAGATAGGCATTTTTGAAATAGGTTTAAAATCTTATATCAATAGTCTATCATTACAATATGTGAACTACTTGCTTACTACAGTTCAAAAGCGCTAAATACAGGATTGCGGAGAAAGATATCCTGAAACAACAAGAAAGAAACTGGTTCTATTTGTTTATCAAGAACAGCTTTATCGTGTTTCACATTTTTAATCCCACAGGGATTGCACTAACAGCTTTTTCCTTTAAACTTAATATTTCGGAAAAGAAAGGGCTTCATGGGTCAGTTGATTCGTCATAATTCAACGCCACACTCTAGCTATCCAGGCTATGAGTTTCATCGAAGTACATAAATCTTTACTGGAATTGTGACCATTTTTCTCAGGCTAGTCGAAGGATGAAAAGCTCCCTGATGCATTGTATAGAGCATGATTGAGTAATCTTTCAATAAACCTAGCTCAAACTTCTAGAGAAAATTTGCTTGTAATTGAACACTATTTCCTGCAAGTCTCACGAAAGAAGCATCTTTCACAGAGAAATAATTATGCCATTTATTATCATGTTGGCACTAGAGACTCAGAAATATCAAGAGACACCAATCTTGCAGCGAATAACATAATCTGGGCAGTGAGGAAAGACTTCACTGTGCTCCAGTTATGTAGTAAAATATCAAGAATTAATTATGTATTTAATAAAAAGCAACTTAAAATTTAGTAGGCAGCTTTTTCGGATCAACAACCTTGCAGTAAAAAAGAGACTCCGTTCATTATAATTCTTGCTGCATTTAAGCAAACTTGGCAAGCTTGTAGCTCTGGTCAACGTTCTTGATGAATTATATGCACACAAGATTTCAGGTCTGCAGTACCTGTGGTAGCTGAGATCAGGATGGGTGGAGACTTTTGTTCACTACTGTAAATAATGTAACTCCCTTGTTCACGTACTCTCTACCGCCAAATCATTACGTCTAAATCAGTACGCCCAAATGTATACCTCATTTTCTATAGGTTCAAGTCAGTTCATGGAAAGCTATAGGTCCAAATCTATACATCCTAATCTATATACCCTATTCAGTCATATTAAACGCAAAATCAAGCTAGACTTTACTGTCTATACAGAGAAATGTATGAGTCATGGCTCTTGGGGAGAGGAAGGGTAGGGAACTACCCATCCCACGTTGCGACGAAAAAATAAAATGTCAGTAACTTGGAGAGAGTTGTTTTAATTCTTCAGTAAATGAACTCAAACTCCAAGTGTGGCATGTGCGAGCGATGCGGGCGTACAGATTTGGACGTATAAATAAAAGGACGTAAAGATTTGGGCGTATAAATAAAAGGACATATAGATTTGGGCGTATAAATAAAAGGACGTATAGATTTGGACGTATAAATAAAAGGACGTATAGATTTGGACGTACTGATCTGACAGAAAAGAGAATGTTATAACTAAAGTATACTTTTATTTCAGATTTAACCGTACTTTGAACTTTTCTCGGATATGGCTTATTATTTTTTTCATTAACGTTTCCCAGAGAAATCATAAAGCGGCTTATATGAACAGCTCTTATACAGATTGCATCATTACAATCCTTCATTGATTCTTTGTTCAAACATGTCTTCTGACCGAACCAGTGTTCTGACATATTCTTTACGATGCCTCAGTTGGTAGCACATAGAGTGGATTTCAATTTCGTTGAGAGTGAAGATCTGAAATAAATTCAATGGCACCGACAAAGTGTGAATTAATTTTTGCCAGAAATTCATTTACATTTCATCGGTGCCATTGAATTTATTCAAGGTCTCTACTAGCAATGGTGGGGCGTGGGTGTGAGTTTTAGCATTAATGTAGGTGATTGCGGGAGTGTAAATGTTTGCTTTCATCACCCTTACACCCTCACCGTCACTTACAACCACATCCAAAGCGGTTTTTTTATGACGAGGAGCTAAACATTTTATGAAAAATCGATCAGTTTGTTATCTTGTTTAAGAACGAAAGATTTTTTTGCTCCACAATAGGTTCAGAGATCCTTTGAAGCAATTCGAACTGTATAGGTTCGAAAGAGAGTGACACTATTGTTTAATGAGAACTTTCATTCACATGAACTTTAATGGATTTGTTTACAGTAAAAAAACATCAAATGAGTAGTAAACATATTGTTAGAAAATGTCTTGTTTGAAGAACAGAAATGATGACAACACGTCTTTTAAAGATGGTGTGTTTTGTTTTACCTACCGAGATCGGGTGAATCCTTCGCAAGCTTTATTTTGTTAATCTTTCTATTAATGGCGAATTTCAGACTATCAGACAAATTTTTTCCGGACATTTTTCGAAATCTGACGAAAAAATGGTAGAATTCACGAATGGTTTAATGAAAATAATCTATGGAACAAGTGCCTTTTTATCATTGCTGGCACTTTTGTTAGTTATAATTGGTGTTGCAACACCACATTGGATAGTAAGTAAATTCAATATAATCCCAAATGATAATACAACTTCGGTTGGTGCATATCTTGGCTTTTTTAAATTTTGTTATGACGGTGCTAATGATACTTGTATCAATCTATCAACTCCCATTTCAACTCCTGCTGGTTTACTTATACTTGGGATTCTGTTACTAGGAACCAGTATTATCATCTGTCTTGTTGTAGGAGTGATCAAATTTTCATCAACTGGAATTGCATTCGTGCCTCCTATTATACTCTTTCTTGCTTCAATCTTCATCATCGGTGGTTATTCAGTCTCCTGGTATTATCTCTATTCGAGTGTACAAACCACACTGGCAACAACCATTGTTCAGTACAACATGAATATTGCATCAAGCCAAATGTCATCTCTGATCCAAGGTGCTCAGGCTGGCTATTCGTATAACTTGGCGGTCGCAGGACACTTTTTTACTTATATGGCACTGGCTATTACTTCATACGGGCTGGGACATGCAAGAGCTGCAAAAGAACCATAAAGGACTTTTTCTATTCAACGTAACGAACGTTCAACGAGAACAAAAACGATTTGATTTCTTGAATCCCAGCTCACTGTTAGCTTTCACAGACCTTCTTCTAGCTGATTAGTAGTGATGACATAAAATCTTGAAAAAAATTTTTTACATTTCAATCAAGCAAATAAATAAACTCTACTGCGTGCAACAACCTTGAATAAGAACTGCGTTTGACATAGGTCTCTTCCTGGCCTCCGATTGCGAATTTTTAAAAAAATAGGAATCCTTGGAGGATCAAGTTTGTCTAAAATATAGGATTTTTGATAAAAAATGACAAAAATATAGGATTTATTATACATTGTTTCTGCTCAATTTTTCTATTTTTGTTAACTTCTTCACTTGATATCTTTCTAATGAAAGAAGCAAGAAAAGGGGGCTCGCCATCAGGATTCTTATCTGATTCATTTCTACTGAAATGAATAGTTAAATCAAATATCATTAGTAACTTTAATTAAGGATGTGGGTGTGGATGGGGGTGGGTGTGGGTGGGGTGAGGGTGTGAAGTGGATGTGGGGTGTGGGTGTGGGTGTGGATGGGGGTGGGTGTGGGTGTGGGTGGGGTGCGGGTGTGGATGTGGGTGTATGGGTGTGGGTGGGGTGTGGGTGTGGGTTATCATGTTCTCTATCCATTAGTATACAACGACACCCACACCCCACACCCACACCCACATCCACACCCCACACCCACACCCACACCCCACACCCACACCCACACCCACACTCCACACCCACATCCACATCCACACCCCACACCCAAACCCAACATTTTTCACTTATCAATGAATAATGAAAAAAAGGAGACCATAAACTTTGAAAGGATAAAACGAAAAAAAACTCAAATATTATTTGTCATGATTAAAAGACCAGGAACCTCTTCTTAACAATTTGGCCCAATTAGAAGCTGAAGTTACATCCATGTGAAACTTTTAGCAAACATTCAACACAATGATAGTAATCATTCCTGAAATTTTTAGCTGAATTGGTTAAACTTTTCCTTGATTTCGCAACTTTCAATTTCGGCATTTTTCAGAAGAGCCAGAGACTACAATATTAAGATAGTTTCTCAGTTAGTTAATATACCATTCGGTACAGCATTAAATTCAGAGTAAAGTCGTATGAAAGTCACAAATGATAGATCAACATTTCTTTAAAAAAAAAAAAGACACATCCTCATGCAAGGGTCATCTTTACTTTACTACGAAATCTCTTGGACCTTTTGTTCTCTTGAATTTGATTCAGATCCAATGCTATTTTTCCAGGAACATTAGCAATGAATAAGTGCTACAATATTACAAACACAATAGGATGAAAAACTGTGTCCTCATCTCATTACAAAGAACACAGTCCACAAAATTTAGAAAAAAATACTAAACCACGAAAATTGCCACCCGGCCTCGCCCAATAAAGATTTAATTTTTTTTTCGTGCAAGAAAATAGAAAAGATCTAACTTAATTTGATTTGTTTTCAACTGAAAAATCCTTTTTAAGTGACACTAATTGAATACAATATAAGTCTTATTTTCCAAATTCTAAAGATAAATTTTAATTCTTTTATGTGTTTCTTAATCAATTTTCGAAAAACAGTGTCAAGTGGAAAGCTTACGCTGATGGAAAATACACGGCGAAAATCAGTTAAAACCAATCTTGAAAGCTAAAAACCACTAGCGCATTCAGTACTGAACAACACTATTTAAAAATGTCATCGTAATGTAGGAGTTTGTTCAAAACATGTGACCACACACTATATGTTGTTCAACGTATGAACACTATACTAGAACAAAAGCAAAACTTACAGATTTTCGAAAATTTTCTCCTTTTTTCGATAAAATATAGGAATTATAGGAAATATAGGTCGAATCGCAGCCCAGTGAGTCTCTTCAAATGGGAAAAAAGCATCTTGAATGCTTCGATTCTGTGGATCCTTAGGAGCCCTCATGGGTGCGGCTGGTTGTAGGGTGTGAGATGTGGCTATGGAGTGTGGTGCGGATCTCTAGAAAAGACAAGTTCACACTCACACTCACACCCAACATCTTTATGTTCTGATTAACAACAAAACTCGATGTGTTTTGGGCGTGGGGTGTGAATGTGGGTGTGGCTTTCGGTTATCCTTTCTCCCAAACACCCACACCCACCTAGAGGCATACCACACACACCCCACCCAAACCCACATCCACTCACATCCACACCACAAACCCACACTCACACTCACACCCCATATTCAAATGGATACTTTCAAGATTCAGATCATCTTTATTCACAAGATCCACTTGAAAAAAATTTTTTTTCAAACAAATGATAATAATTCACTTCTATTTGAATATATTGATTATGCAACAATTAATCAACAAAACAAATAATCATTTTAAATCCAATTAAAAATATTATATTATTTACAGGTATTAAACGACAATGACATTGATCTTTTTCTTTTTATGAATATATAAACTAAAGCTTGTCCAAAAAAATAGTGGCCGTGGGTATTTTTGCAATAACTCAAGAAAAGAAAGAGCTAGAGAAGTGCGGTTTTTACTACTACGTAGGTGAATGAGTACTCTATAAAACCATTGATAAATATTGGAAATCTTTGAGTTTCTAGTATTTGCCCATCACGAACCTTTCAAATAGTCCGTTGTGTCTTTTAAAGTTCCATAGAAACAAATACATCTAAAGTGTGCAAAAGATAGTTCGGAGGTCCCTCTACAAAATCACGTAAGGCCGAGCTCTCCTAGCTATTATGATTCAAAAATGACGCACCTTTTTGTGAGTTCCATGCACGTGATTTTTCTCAATACAATA
>CAJNOP010000277.1:10156-28036 GCA_905250075.1 Rotaria sp. Silwood1
AGGTGCTGTAGGTGCTGTAGGTGCTGGTAGGTGCTGTAGGTGCTGAGCAGGTGCTGGGTGCTGGGTGCCTGCACTTACCCCCTTGGTTCTTCATCTGTTGATCGAGACTTCACTTAGTTGACTGATTTAAAATCTAAACTCAATGTTCGTACGAAAAGTTACTCAGATGACTAAAACAAAACTATATTACTAAAACCTGGAGATATCATCTTATGTAGAAAAAAGTTAAACCTAATTAAAGCTTGTTAGCGCAGCTCCTGCGGAGCTGAAATGTGGAACTCACGTATACCTTTAGCTTTGTTACCTGACGCATCATCTGTATACTGAAAGATTTCTCGTCAACTATAGTTGTTTTCCTTGAGAATCGATGAAAAGAGCGGGAATTTATTATTTATTTGTATATTAAAAACGAAAATATTGTTTTTTCATTTAAGCGCGCTCGATTTCATTTATAATTATTGCTATATACTCGATAATAATCTTTTTTTTGTTTTCTAATTTGAAGTTATTTTTCTCCACCATCGACTATTTGATGAATACGGTTGTTGCAGTCTGGTATGGGGGGGGGGGGGGGGGGAGGGGCCGCAAAACCTCGAACTTAAAACTTACACTCACTATTTTCTTCGAAAATATACGTGAGTTCCACAAAATAGTTCATCTTTATCTACCATCGAAGTGGAATAAGTAGGCAACTCGCCTACAATATCAAGTTTCTAACGGGGACCTAATAAGCATTAATTATAGTTCTATGAACTAAAAGTCAAAGTTAATTATACGTTCACATTACGTTTTGTTCTAACATTTTGCGAACAAGTTATAATGTGCTATCATATAGGAATATAGAACATGAGTTGGGGTATTCGAATAACAGGTACTAATACAACATGGAACAAACGCATTTAAAGAATGAAATAGAAAAATAATAGATAGCATGTGCACTACCATAGTTATATTCATACTACATATAGCAGATGACATAATACGCATAAAATCAATTAATGAAGACTGACTATATGCCTACATAGTAGAGTAAACCAGGCTGTATTACGATCTATGTTACCCTTCCATTTTTTTTCTTGTTGTTGATATTCATACATCAATTCATTCATAAAAAACATTTAGCTCATTCATGTGATCATTAATAATATTATCATTATCTATAAATACAGTAGAAGAAGGTTTGACTTTTAGTGTCATTTATTGTTTCATCAAACAAAATGTCTTTTTCTAATAAATATATGTTCATAACATCATGTACACAATCAATAACTTTCAAAATGAAATTTAGTGTGACATCAATATATTTATCACAATCATGATAAACATCGAGCATCGTATATAGTCTTCATTCTCACAGAGGACGATCCAGCTTGAATTAAATTGCTACCTATTGCTTCACATAAACTATTACTAATTGTTTTAGTTCAAATTGTGACATGCATAGAGGTATATATAAATGAGCGTATATACATGAGCTTCAAATTATTTTTATAGTTAAGTTTTACCTAAATCAGCCCACATCCGTGAAGGACCTTTCTACTCCTTTTAAGGACTTTTATTCTTTCTGTTCATAAACTCTTTCCGGACATATAAGCAGAATAAGCCCTGAGGTGAAAGTTTTATTATTCTATAGTTGTGCTTAAAATCTAAAATGATAAACCCTTTACCTAAGGGTTTTATTTCCCTGATGAACACAAATATCTGTACAAGAGTATATAAATTTGTAATAGGTCACATGCTCTTGTCAGTGTATGAAAGAGTTGATTACACTCATAAATCTAAAATTGTATCCACGTATCCATGCTCTACTCATGCTCACATGTCCTGCGTGAAGCTCTTCTCGTACAGCTATATTTTCTCAAATTGAATCAGTTGAAGATGATCTTTAGATATAATCTTATGTAAGACTGTGTCGAATTAGGATTGAATGAATTAGTGTTGATATTTTATGTCAATCTGGATTTGTCATCGTAGACCGTTGATAGTAGATATTATGATAATTTCCGATTTATATTATTAAATGATTTTGCAGAGTCGCTAGTCCACACAAAGTTGGCGTTCTTATTCTTGAATATCTTTAATGGAGCAGCTAAACTAAGAAAATCTCTTATAGATTGATCATCTAATTGTACTATTTATAGAATTGAATACGCTGTTTTGATGAATGTTCATTTTGAAACATTAATTGGCTTTTTTACATTTGTTGTTGTCGGCTTTATTTCCGTCTTTTGTGATACAAAAACTAAGATCGCCCAGTTACTTCCTTGGTATCGCATATTTAATAGTGTTCAATGTAACCTTAGTTTCTTCTGATACATTCAATACTAGATCTATGTGCTGGGTATGTTTATTAAATGACGGTGAATAGACTATGATGTCACCAAAATATATCCAAGTGATTTTCCAGCGTATTACATCTAATATTGATTTGACTCAACATTGAAATATAACTGATACATTGAATAAGTCACATTGGAAACATTGTAAATTCATCGTGGTCATCTGTAGTTACACATGCAGTCGCCCATTTGCCTCTTGTTCATCACTCGGTATTTTCTAGTAACCCACTCTGAGATCGACTGTTGTAAAACATTGAGATTCTGTCAGTTTGTCGATGATGTCGTTGGTTTTTGGAAGCGAGTATATATCTCTTTCCATAGTCAGCTAAATCATCTACAATCAATGCAGAAACATAGGCTTCTATGTTTCTTCTTGGTGATAACCACTGGACAGAACCAATAGCTTCCACTTGAACGAACAACATGATCATTCAGCAGTTTTAAAACTTCTTTGTTGAAGACTTCAGCTTCTGTAACCAATTTGTGATATGGATATCAGTGAATTGGTTAATAGTCCGTTTGAATCTGGATTCAATGGCATACATTATTCATTTTTATGATTGAAGGACGTTGTCGTGCTAAATACGGACTTGGTTTTGTTTGGTTCTTGAAAGATATGATACCATATTGTAAACTATGTTCTGAATCAACAGTGTTTCTTGTTAATAAATCGATATGATATAATGATTGAGATGAAATATTGATGCTTGATCAGGTATGTATGAACGTAATAACTATCGACGTTCTATTAATATTTTACATGACCCAAATTTATGCCTTTCCGAATAGTTTGCATCGAAGTTATTGTGATTGATTGTTAACATAGAAAATTGGTTGATAATGCATCGTGTGTTTATGGTTGTCACAGAAGGTGTAAAATCTATATATATAATATTCAGTGTGTGTCTGTGTGTCTCTCTGTGCCGGGTCAAAGGTTAGAGGTCAAAGGCTAAAGGTCAAATAAGGCTATAAGGAGAAGGCTCAAGGGCTATCATGTGGAGATACCCATAGGCTTTCAAGGGCTTTCCTATGGAGGTACCCATAGGCCCTCAAGGGCTATCCTATGGAGATACCCATAGACCCTCAAGAGCTATTATATGGGGGTACCCATAGGTCCTGAGGAGAGTATAGCAAGAATAGGGTAAGGCGATAAGGGGATAATGCTATAATCGCTACCAGGGATATAAGGCTATAAGGTCGAAGGCTAATGGACTATAAAAATATGTGCGATGTAAGAGTATGAGGCCGTAGGGCTATCTATCCGTATACATAATATCGAGTGTCTGTATGTCCGTTACCGAATGAAAAGTTAAGCGTCCGTCGTCATACGTTAGAGGAAAAACAACCAACCGTGCAGTATGCACAGGCTCTCGCTAGTAGAGTCAATATTGATGGTAATGATGCTGTTACTTGGATCTATCTTGACGATAAAGATAGGACACTAATATTGTGCATAATTGTGACGTTAGGGGTGTGGCTGCAAGCCGATGTTTGGGTGAAGAAAAGATTCATGTTCAAACCTTCTCAGAGTGCTGAACTGAGCGGTACGTAGCATCTAAATGTGCTGAAAATACCTATTCGAACTGTATGCTCTATAAATTTTGGAAGATATATTCAGCAGATTGATGATATTATGGGTTTAGCACCGCTTACATTATGATATACGGACCAGACTCGTATAGATTTTTTCGGTTTGTATGACTGATTGGGCTCGAATTCATAGAAACTAGTCACTTTAGAGGGTAGAACACAAGTTCGATGTAAAAAACATGTAATTCTATGTTAGTCAGGAACGTATGAATGTTAGAGAAAAACGACGAATGTATCAAAAATGATTTTGATACATGCAACAATTTAGTTTGAAAACAGTTCGACTCTATCAAGAATATTCCAAGAAATCTTTTGGTATTCATTTCTAGCTATTCTAAAACATTATTGTGTCGCTTCGCATACGTTAAAATCTTCCATTTGCTTTTGTGCTGAATATGGACGGCATTTCGACCAAAACGTCATATCTCGGTAAATTATACGACTTTCAATAGTAGATTCAGCAAGAACAACTACTTTTACGTTGGCCCACACATAGGCCATTACTAAAGAGTCCCTTTTGCAAGTGAAATGTATAGAATACTAGGAATTCAGGCGTTTGAACTGAAAACAAAAAGGGCACATGAGGTCGAATATTGATCCATTTTTCATTTGAAGTGTCATCGATCCGAAGTCGGTGTGGAATTTCATCGCAGATTTGTTGATCAAAAAATGAAGTGCTTTTAAATTCCTTACGGGTGGGTGGGTAGGTATATTGTGGATCTACTCTTTACTCACTCTCACCCACACCCTATTATGAGTTGCTGAACTGCTCTTGAGAATCTTTCCGGCATACAAATGCTGGAAAACCTGTTTTTGAGTTTTCCACAATGAACTATGTTTCTTAGATCGCCTACCGATCTGTGAGCACGTCTACTTATGTCGTGTTTCAATATAACACTAAATCGTTATTATACGATCGGTTCAATACACGCAATTTATGAAGCTTTCAAGTTGAAACAGAAGAAAAAGTGAAGATGTTTGCGGAAATCGCATTCGCTATGAAATCACTTATTCACACTGGTGTCTTTATGAAAGACAAACCATCAGAATCATCATCAAAACAACTCATTTTTCTCGACTTCGCAATGAACGAAACATACGCCAGTCCTCGGCCATTGCTTCGAATAACTATCGATTTTTTAACAACTTTTCATTTGAAGACTATCACTTAGGCCACCTATCATCTCGGAACTACGATTAAGAAAAAACTTCAGCCAAGTTCTGTTAAAACTTCGTATATGCTAGAGAAATAGATCAATACGTGTGTGTACTAAAAATCAGATTTCATCAGAATGTGGATGTGAATACAATGGTAGCTGTGTAGGTCTATTTTTTAACCGCACTCACTCACACACACTCTTATTCCAGTAACTATTTGGTGAAGTATGCTCGGCTCTTGCATTGCCTTATCTTTATAAGTAGAGTGTTGACAGAGAAACTTGTTTATCGACAGACCGCTATAGACACTGCACGTGTCTTTATTCTTTTCTGCATTAACAAAAATGTTGAGATCGTAGTCTGTTGTATTCATTTGTGTATTGATGAGAGATTTTTTTTATGTAGACTTTCTACAAACGGTTGGAAAAGGCAGAGATTATCTTTCTTACTTTTTTCCGACTATGTGACACTTTCTCGAAGCCTCTATCCAATATGAGTATCTTCTTCACAAATATTACAATAGAAACGAAAACAAACCATATGTAGATATATATATCTTTGTATTATGATAAACAATATGGGTAGTTGTCTATGCTTTCCTACACACACTTGCGCAGAGACTTGTACTAATTCGTTCTCTACTATAAGTAAAATATATGCGTTTTTATTCCACAATTTACTGGTCACCACTAGAAAAATAAATATTTGATGGTCTACTACTGGTAATCGTCTAATGTTGTTGAATCGGATTGTTTCATTCAAACACATGATCAGACTATTCCTTGCTTATCTTTCGAGTTAAATAAATTTTTAACTGTAATTTTAAACAAGAGATAAAGACTATTCGATCTCGTAGATGTTTATAATCCTCATTCATATATTGTATTTTTACTCTCCTAGTACTTCTATTGATTCTTTTTCTTTTATCATTCATCATTAGACATTGACTTTTTACATGAGAATCCGTCGAGTTTTACCTTTAAACTATGCAATCGCA
Organism: Rotaria sp. Silwood1; assembly: GCA_905250075.1. Classification (NCBI taxonomy): domain Eukaryota; kingdom Metazoa; phylum Rotifera; class Eurotatoria; order Philodinida; family Philodinidae; genus Rotaria; species Rotaria sp. Silwood1. The sequence goes on from CAJNOP010000277.1 coordinate 16,241, forward strand.
GAAGTTTTTTTCTTCTGAATATGCGCTGCGATCTTACTTGATTCGAGTATGTTCTTCGGTAAATAAGAGCGTGTCTTTATCTCTTCACAAATAAAAATGTGACAAAATGAAAGGTACAGCATGCTTACGATCGATTCTCTTTCTCGTTATTGACACATCCATCTTTTATTATTCCTATCAGTTACTTATTTTGATCGAGAAACAAAACAGATACTTTGAAGACTAGGATGCTTTAGAAAATATATTGCATAACAAAAATGTGATGAACAAATTGTAGGTAAGCGTATAATTTTTTATTCGAAATTTCCTTGTTTGATTATGCTTGGAGTTTTATTTCAGATGTATAGAACATTTTATTTTGTCTCTTTGAAAATTTCTCTTTGTTTGAAAAGAATTCTTTCTTTTTTCTTACACGAAAAGAGAATCTTCGTAACATAAACTGATACACATATGAGAACAATCATTCGACTCAATAAGTTCTATGTGTAATATTTTGAGCGATGGACAATAGAAACAATAATTGGATTCATAGTTGGAATATTAGTTCACTTGAGTGAGTACTGAAAGAAGATATGGCAAAAATTCAAGAAAATTAATGCGCTCTACTAAGCGAAGAACAACGAAGTATAGCTTAGTTTAATTTTGAGTTCATGAAATATGATACCAATGATATCCGAGTTTTATTGAATTTTCATGGACTTCATAGTGTGGCAGAAAAGCTTGCGCAACCTCCGATGTATTTCTTATTTGTTTCGAACACCGAATTTTTTTCTATAAGTTCAAATTTGAAGAACATTTAGGGAATGTGTCAACTCGTCACGTTTTTTCTTGTCTGGTTTTCGTAACGAATTGACAGTACGAAAGCCTGTGACAGAGCTTTCGTAACGACAGAATCAGGGCTTTCGTAACAAAAAATCAGGGGTTTCGTAACAAAGTTTACAGGGTGATCGTAATTGGTGTTTTAATATGTACCACTACAGAGCTTTTGTAACGAAAAGCATGTAATTTCTGCAAACTCAGTTCAGCTATCACCCTCATCCTCATTACGAAATCCCTGTTTCTCCGTTTCGAAAGCTCTGCAACTGTTACGAACTCCCTGTATTAATCGTTACGATCGCCCTGTAAATTTCGTTACGACATCCCTGTATTTTTGGATATCCCTATTTTTGGTGTTACGAAAGGTCTGATTTTTGCTGTTTGTTCAACTCGTCACGTGACGAGTTGAGACGTTCTCAACATTTACATAGCTATTAAAAATTTTAAGGAGCTTACTTATGTTCGATTTAGATTTTGTTGCATTATTGTGCACTTCGTTAGATTCTCCAAGTCTACTCAGAGAAAATATTAGTTTTTCGATGTTTCGGTTCTGTTAAGAGTTCTAAAAGTACTAGAGAAATCACAGTTTTTACATTGATTTCCGTGTTACGCGAATTTCAATTATTTTTCAGTTATGTCTTTTGAATTTTATTCTATTTTTGTGGACTTCACTAATTACTATGAAAACCGAAAATACGCTTTTTTATCCTTTGTGTTTTTCTAAAAAAATTAGAAGTGTGTAATTCACTAATAAGATCTATGTATTGTGTTTTAAAATGAAATATGATTGTTGATGAAATATTCACACAAAGTATGACAGATATATGTCATTGAAAGTATTAATAGTACTCTTTCGAATTTTGTCTTTAACAGACAGTGAAAATTTTCAATAGTGCACAACATAATGGATCGAAACAGTGACAAACATCTAAGTAGTCACTGCATCAATTTTGCGAGCGATTATCGAGCTCTCTCCATCAAAATGTTTCTTCTCACTAAACGAAACCTTGGTCAGACAATAGCTGAGATTCTTCTTGCATGTATATTTATGGGTCTACTTATCGGTATGCGTTACGTTCTCATTCGTGATTTCAATGCTGCCTATCAAATACCACGTTTTCGTCCACAAGATAAAATGTTATTTAGTGAGCTACAAGCGAACATAACCTATTACTATCCTGGTAGATATTTGTTTGTATTCCGATTTCGAATTTGTTACATTTTCATGTACAGCAAATCCTTGTACAACCGCAATTGTCACCAATACTATCACTCAATTGTCAACTCAATGGTCCGCATTTCCTACTGCCGGTTTGTAGTCATGATATTTTTGATTTGTTTTCAACAGTCGGTGATAACTCTTAAATTTAAATTGTACACAGTTAATGGGTGGCATGTCGATGGTTTTCTTTTCAGGGAAAATGATTGAGGAGTAATAAGAATAAAAATTATTTCTTGACGAAAGAAATTTTTGATATTCATAGCGCATTCCACTTGAAAAACTTATGCGTGCGCCATTGCATATAAGTCTCTTTATTTCAGTACAAAGTCTTTCTAATCCAAACATTTCTTCACTATCAAATATGACACAAGCGACAATTTATGCCTTTATCTATTTTACCAATCTTGATTTTTGTACCAGTCCATCCACAATGCCAGATACAATAGCCTATACTCTACGCATGCAAGAGTATGCTAATTTTGTTTTCTTTTCTAATGCTATAAAAATAATCCTAATACATAGAAATGGTTCATATTATTATCGTGCTCAATCGGTAAAAATTGATCCAAATATTTATCGATGGAAGCGTTCTCCCAAAGATTTTTGCCGAGGTATCGATCATTTGTTTTCCTTTTGGTCTTTATAGATCAGTGTCGTCCCGTGTTTAGACATTAGTACAACTACTATGTATACTTCTCAATTTTTGGGCATCCAATATTTTATTGATTTGTCAATTATTCAATACTCGACAAACATCAGTCAGAATCCATCGAGTGTAAGTCAATTTTGTTTCTTTTTATTTGTACAAATCGAAGATAAATGATCATAGATATTCATGAATCATTTCGGTTGTCCTGAATATTATTATGATACATTTCAATCGGAATTTGGATTTTTTATTCCAATCTTATTTTCACTTACTTATATGATGACATTCATGTTGAACGTTGGCTACATTGTTGAGGAACGTCGGAATAAAGCCAAAGTAAAAAAAAAAACTAAGAAGACGCGATTGAATACTTTTTTTTTCACTATGTGATTGAATTGTATTCAGGAATATTTACGTATATTTGGTCTTCACACTTGGATTAATAATTTAGTATGGATCACTCGTTCGATGTGTGTCTATGTTGTGCTAAGTAGCATTTTAACTGGATTCAGTGTACTTGTTTTACCCAGTTCGGATACAACATCAAAGAGTGTTGGCAAAGCCGTATTTAATTATGCTCATTGGACATTGATATGGACGATTTTATTCGTTTATTCTATTCATTTGTCAAGTTTTAGTATTTTTTTTGGACAGTTTTTTAGTCGTCGTAAGTTGACTTCTTTTTTTCTCTTGCTCATCTTTTTTTAATCGAAAAATTGTTTTTTGTTAAAATGTTATAGCTTTATTAGCAAAATTTCTTGCTTTTACCATATGGATTTTAACTTTCATCGATTTTTATATTGGAGCACCAGTTGCCATTCGATATTTAATGTGTCTATTTCCTAATACTGGTCTCTTGTTTTGTTTGGAAGTCATTCAACAATACGAACGCAAAAGTTGTGAGTGATTTTTACTTGAATTGTGCATACACATGCATACAGAACATTTCAAATTTTATTTATTTTAGTCGATATGGCCACATTCAGAGAACTTTATTCCAATATATTTATTTACCCATTGTACATCGGTATTTGCCTTCTTCTTATGATTGTCTATTCAATTATCTATATGATTTTGGCTGTATATATTGAACGTGTCAATCCAGGTCAATTTGGTATATCACAACCATTCTATTATCCATGTTTTCCGAGAAACAAAAAAAATTCATCAACAGTATCAATTAGTGATTATGAAGAGAATGTTTGGTCATCAATGAACAAAACAAAGACTAAAATTCATGAACATAATCATTGGATCGAGATGGATTCGAATACTGATAAAGTTTGTCCATTAATGCGTATAAAACATTTAACAAAAGTAGGCTATTTGATAATTTCATTTTTTTCTCATGTTTATTGACTCGTTAATAGGTATTTGGCAAATTGGCTGCTGTCTCAGATTTTTCGTTTGATTTCTACAAAGGTGAAGTATGTGCATTATTAGGACACAATGGTGCAGGCAAAACAACGATTACATTTATTCTCGTCGGTATGCTATCTTTATATCAAAATGATATAGATCTCGATTGAATGTCAATTTCTATAGGTATGATGGAAGCTACATCGGGTTGTGTTATTTTACAAGGTCTAGATCATCGAATACATATTCAAAAAACTCGAAAAATGATTGGTTTCTGTCCACAATATGGTATAAACCGATGAAATTTTTTGTATAAAGAATCAGAAATGAATATTCTGTTTTTATGATCAGATATTCTATATGATAAACTATCTGTTCAAGAACATTTGGAATTGCTTGCACAAGTATATTATCATAATCAATGAATTGTTATTGACGATTTTCATTATTAATATTTGTAGATACGTCATTTAGATAGAACAACAATCAATAAATCGATTGATACTATTCTAGATTTGATTGGACTTACCAATGATCGACGTACACTTTCGAAAGATTTGTCCGGTGGTATGAAACGTCGATTATCAATTGGAATCTCATTAATAGGTGATCCAAAAGTAAGTCCAATCAATTAATCAACTAAGAAACATCACATCATGTATCATATTGTTTTCTGGATTCTTATCGTATTCTAGAAAGACTTCAGCATTTCAAATTTTTACTTGTGTACGGAAAATACAATATATCTATCTTTTTCTTTTTATTAAATGTAGGTACTCATTCTTGATGAACCGACTAGTGGCATTGGTAAGTGCTACTGATTGTTAACGAGCGAATAAAAAGAAACTGTACTCAGTAGTTATTCAAAATGGAAAGAAAAAAAAATTTCAATTAATTGTGATATGAGACTCTTGTTTATACATAAATAGTTTCATCTCAATAAGTTTCATTTTTTGAATCTGAGCATTATCAGATAACATTAACATCGTCGCGTTAAAAAAAATTTTTTCGGTTTTGTTCTACAATGACTGTTTTTCATCTAGAAAAAAAAATTACCAATGGTCATTTTTTAAGAGGATAGGAAATTTTCCGTTAAACAAAACTCTTTCCGCTTGTAAAAGAACATCCTTCACTAGTGATAATGTTTTCATGTGACAAAAATCAACAAATCTTGTAAAAATTTCTAAATGTCACTGGTGGAAGTTTTATAAAAACTTGAAAAGCCATTGTTCATCTATATAAAAAAAACTATTACAAGTTTCTAATGAAAAAAAGGCTCTTTTCATGGGACCAATTATTTTTGAAATTGGTCTCGTTATTGCTGGTCTCACAGGAATGTCGAGTTAATCAATTTTCATTGGGCATACATACATTTCTTGTTTAAGATCCGTACAATCGTCGTCTCATTTGGACGATCATTCAAAAAATGAAAGATGCTGGTAAATGTGTCATTCTAACGACACATTTTCTTGAAGAAGCCGATATTTTATCGGATCGCATTGCGATTATGAGTCATGGTCAGTTGCAAGCGAGTGGTACACCAGATTTTCTCAAAAAACAAACAGGTATAATTTTATATATGATAAACAAAAGAATTTCAATAATATTTAAAATAAATTTCAGAATATGAATATCGACTTTTTATTGACAAACAAGACATGTGTAATACTGATAATATTGCTCAATTTATTCGACAACGTGTTCAAACAGCCGTCTTAGAACGTGAAACATCATCGGAACTTGTTTTTGGAATTAAACGTGGTGCAACGCAACATATTGGTCGATTGATCCGTAGTCTCGATGAACAATCTCAACAACTTCCTATCAATGGTTATGGTTTATCTATGACAACTATTGAAGAAGTCTTTCTCAGGTTTATAATAACGGATGTTCTATGAAGAATTGATCTCCCATAATTTTGTCTATAACTTTGTAATATTTCATTTCTCTGACTCATGATTTATATCAAAAAGTACGTCGTTTGATGCTTTATCAGTCGGTATAAAAGATAGGTTCAAATTTGACACATAGCAAATAAAAATGTTTTGTAAAATGGTACTTTGTTACAACTTTTGAGACAAAATTGATCATCCGTATTTTATAAAGCTCTTTCGACTGTCTTCAGTTGATGATCTAAAGTATTTATTATTTCATTGGGCAATTCAAAGACATATGTGAGCATCTAAGATAATCGAGATTGATAGAATTATACATTGCTTACATGGAACCAATGTCATTAATTGGACACCACTTTCGGAAATTTTTTTGAAACTTTAGTCCATAGCACAAATATAAAATTAAAAAGATTGTATGCATTATGAATTTTTCAAATCACTGTATCGTTCAAGAAACATGAAATCTTTGCAGCTCGATTTTAGTGTAATTTGAGCCTAAGTTCTGAAGCAAAAACTGCATTGAAAAAGTATCATTTTGCCTAATATCTTAATTTAGTACGCGTCGAACTTCTACTGATAATCTTTTGTGATAAACTTTGATTTTAAAATATTCTGTACAGATGGTAGAGAATCAATCAAAGCTTGTTTACATATCAGCGAAATTATGAGACGTTCATTCTTTATAGGACATCCGTCAGATATTTTTTGTGAGTAAAAAAAAAAAATTTCTAAAACTGATAATCATTTTATTCCCAATGATAGCCGTTTGTATATTAATATTTTTGATCGTTAACCGTTCTATTGAAATTTTAGACTTATTAAAGAAGAAGAACAAACAAAAATTGAACAGCATAACCATGATCGACAAGTCAACAGAGAGAATCTAGCAAAGAATAGTATGTATTTTTGCCAATATTCTAATTATATATAGTAATATGGATAACTTTCGATACGGTATTGAATAGAGACCATAGTCATATTTTGTTTGAATGCATCTGTTAATATTCATTGATTTTTCAGTGTTTTCTGTACACTACAATCATACATCTGGTATTCATCTCTTTTGTACTCAAGTTTGGGCATTGCTTGTCAAACAGTCGATTCTTAGTCGGCGACAAATTGCATTTCTTGTCGGCTTTTTTTTTATACCGATTATTCTCGAAATTTTAACAGTAGCCATTTTACCAACACCAAAAACTATTGAAGTATCAATGTTACAAAATGAACGTGTAGCAGATGCTCAAGTTCAATTATATCCATCTATCTATAATCCACATACTGTTATCACTTATTCGAATAACCACGATAGCAATGCTCAATCACGTCTTATTACCTATTTGGCAAATACAAATGCAACTATCAAACAAATATCTACAAATACAATTGTTAACGAAGTTGTATCTCAATGGAATGAATCCGAAGACATATTTGTAGATAAATATCAGATTGGCTTTGGTCTTTTGAATAATTTAACATCGAGTAATCAATCATTGACATTTGACGTTTACTTCTCAACTGTAAATTATCATACCATGGCAACAAGTCTTAGTGTTGCTACGACAAGTCTATTTCAATTCTATGCAAATTCATCATCAAAAATGATAGTTACTACTAATCAACCGATATTGACTCGTGGAGAACCACTTAGTGAAGAAGATCGTTTTTTTCAAATGATCTTTTGTTTCGACACACTTCCATTATCATTATTCAATTTTATCAATAGTGTTCTTGCGGCAGTATTTATTGGAATTCTTTCATCGAATTCAATACGTGAACGTCTAACCCATTCAAAAGATCTTCAATTATTAACTCATTTATCGAAATTTACATATTGGTTTTCTACGGCCTTATACGATTTTAGTATATGTTTGATTCTATGCGCCATATTAACTATTATTGTAAAGGTAAAAGTAACAAATGACAATTGAATTCAAAATCGTCGTCTATTGCTTTAGATCGGTGCCGTGTATCGAGTTGATTCTGGTGCCGAAGTTCAAATCTATATAACCGATCAACATATGGGCTATTTATTTTTAATGTTTATTTTATATTCATTAGCGTCATTACCATTTATCTATGTATATTCTTTTATTCCGGGTACGGAATTAATTGGTTTTATTATATTTTTTATTGTGAATGTACTTGTGTGTTTTCTCGATGTCGTTCTCGGTTTTATTGGAGTATTTTCTGGTAGTAAACCATTGCCTGATGGAACTCTTGTAAATCGAACAGGAACAATTATGACAAATATACGTTGGGTCCTATCGGCTTTATTTCCGACAGTCAATCTTAAACATGCTCTATTTAATATTCGTCTACGCTCTAGTGATTTGTGTATTGCTGCAGTAAATTCAGTGATGGGCACAAATTATTCATCAAATGAACCGTGGATGTCATTGAGTGAACCTGGTCTAGGAATACAATTTTTGATTTTTATCGGTCAAATGATCTTCTGGTGGTTTATTGTCATATTTCTTGAAGCATTATGGAAAATGTGTTTGAAAAAAATTCGACATTGTTCTAAACGACAGAAACAAACTGTTGTAACAGAAATTGAATGGAATGATACAGTAGGAAATAGATACAAACAAGAAACGAAAAGTAGATGATTTGTAATTGTATTTTATTTTGAATAGGAACTTGATGAAGATGTTCGAAATGAACGTCAATTAATTTTGAATCGAAATCAATTAACAAAATCGGCTGTTGTTATCGTTCGAGATCTTGTACAAGAGTTTAAGAAACGAAAAGAAAAATCAATGACTAAACGTATCCATAGAGCTGTTGATCATCTCAATTTTTTTGTTCCATCTAGTTCATGTTTTGGTCTATTGGGTATATAAGAATAAATGTTTCTTTCATTTCTATTTTCTTGCAATTAATCAGGAGCTAATGGAGCTGGTAAAACAACAACATTTCGCATGTTGATCAATGATATTCAACCGACATCAGGCGAAGTGATTATTAATCGGATGGTAATTGTTGCATAATTTCAAAGATATAATCGAGTTTTGATTTTTATATATAGAGAAACAATTCTGAAATAGGTTATTGTCCACAATTCGATTGGCTTGTTGACCATCTTAATGTTAGAGAAACATTAACTTTATTTGCTAGGTAAGATTATAAATACTGGAAAAGACTAACATCTTGTGAGTAATTTTACCACTACAATTCGTGGTGGTGAAGAATTTTCAAATATATTACGATTGATTGTCATCCAGGATTTTTTTCTTTTGATGGGGACGAAAATTGAATAGTGATGAGTCTATGTCTAATTAGATTGAAAGGTCTGACATCAGCTGATATTCAAAATATTTGTATTGACATGATTCAATGTTTTGGTCTTGATACATACGAAGAACAAGAAGTACAAAAACTCAGGTGAGTACATTAGTAATTTATACAATCATCTTTGCTTTTAATGTAATTGCTAGTGGTGGAAATAAAAGAAAATTAAGTGCAGCACTGGCATTTATGGCTAATCCGACATTGATCTTCTTGGATGAACCTACTACGGTAAGACTTTGATAAAAAAAAATGTGCATATAAATCGATAAGAAATAGATAAGATTAACATAATATTTGTATTTAGGGTCTAGATGCAGCTGCCAAACGAAAAGTATGGAAAGTGATTCGAGCAGCTCGTGATGCTGGTTTAACAATTATCATGACAAGTCACAGGTAGATGAAGAAAAATCTTGATTTTAAATAACTACGGTTTCTTCTATGAAAGTATGGAAGAGTGTGAAGCACTGTGTACTAGTAAGTTTCTTCTCCATGAAAAAAAAACTCTTATAGATTGTTCGATGATCTAAAGAAATCGGAATTATGAAATCTGGTCAATTTGTGTGTCTTGGCAGTCTACAACATCTGAAAAATCGCTTCGGTAACGGTTATGCCGTGCAAGTTAAAGTTCCAATTGATAAAGCAAATGAACTGAAACATGAACTCGAACTCAGTTTGTCTGGCATCAATATCGAAGGTAAAATATACTGTTTATGCAACACTCTTTATTTGTAGAAATATTTTTAAAAACAAGATGAAAACAATGGAATGCTCTATTGTCATGTACCACTATCGGTATCACACGCTGATGCACACTCGACGACACATTCATACAATTTGGCATATGTATTCGAATTATTCAATAAGAAAAAAGAACAGAATGAAATCGAGAGTTTTTCATTAACTCAAACTACACTCGAACAAATATTTGTTAGTCTTATTGGTCACGAAGACGAAAATGGTGCTGCATTGTCCGATCTAGCGGCAAACGAAAGTGAGTTTTGGTATTATTAAAATCATTTTTTTTTTCTTCCCGTTTTATATCCATTTTAGATTCTGCTTAGCAACATCATTCTCTAATTAATAGAGTTCTTTCATTCATAATGTAGACTTTTTTTTTATGTTCCAGTAACCAATTGACAATAAAGTCAGTTATTATAATCCAATAAAACATACACGAGTATGTCATATTATTTACAAAAAGATTCAAGTAAATAACATTCATTGTCATCTAAAAGTATTTTCATGCTAAATAGAGACAATAACAAATCCATAAGCATAATATCAAATGTAGTCATATACACATTCATCGGTGTTACCTTCCAATTTAACATTATTTCAATCGTCATGTTAACCCTTTGATGACGAATTTATGCAGTGTTAGAACAAATAAAGTAGACATCTATTATTAACACCATATACTTTGAAAATTATTGGCGATCGAAATTTTTGCATTTATTAAGAAAGCCTATTTTACTTTATTCCAGCTTCCTTATCTAAGGGTTACAGATTTTCTTCAATCCAACTGCTTTCACAATCGAATGATAAATCATTGCAGTGCACGGTTAACTATAAGTTATTGTAGCTCTTGGATTTTTGACTTGAATCGTCGATATTGGAATTTCGCTTTTTGATCAACGCGACGAATACATCATTGATAAAATCATTTCCCGTATTGGTGGCAAACTTTTAGGATGCTTGTGCTAAATCGAACTGAATCTGCTGATAGAAGCGACAAATTTGTCGATTTGTTTTTATGATATTTTGATGACTTTGAATTTTGCTTCTTACACTCTGTTCAATGTTTATCACATTTGTTACATGAAATCTTCCTGGTATGAGTTATTTGAACTGCAATCATTACAATGGGGAAAAAAGAAAAGTTTCTATCTATCGAAATCTCTAGAACCTTAGATATCTCGAAAATTTGTCGAAATCTTGAGAAATGAGAAGGTAACAGGTAATTCGACTTTGATTCTGATCAATTTTCTAATGTATGATTCATTTATCCAATGAAGTCTTTCTATCAACGAATCATCATAGTATCAACATGATCAATACATTATATGGGCAGTTTTTACCATGCTCAATCGAAAAAAAGCAAGAATAAAAATATCATTACAAGTAAAAAAGAAAGGAAGCAATGAGCTTCGGTGTTGAATGTTAACAGAACATTATAAGCCAGATTTTACAAAGAAAATAACACAATACGATATGATATTGCGAATGATATTCTCGACAATTTGTTAACGTTGTACTGTCAAAGATTGATTCGAGCATTGAATGATTTTTGTACTCATGGATGATAAGGATTGATTGATTTATCTGAACAAAACTCTTCCTATGAACAGTATTACGTTCTGAAAGTTTATTTCTTCTGTCACTTGGATTTGTGTAATGCTTGCTCCGTAGTCTCATGTGAAGCTATACACAGATTCAGTGTAGTAAAAGGCTTTTATTAATATTTAACACATGTCACAATTTTTCAATCTTCTTACATTATTACTTATCAATCAATTGAAAAAAAATGAGTGTCTTTAGTACAAGATTACGTCAAGAAAACAGAT
>CAJNOP010000277.1:28046-72366 GCA_905250075.1 Rotaria sp. Silwood1
AATAATACGATCTTTTCCCTCCCGCTCTTCTCTACCGTTGACTACTGAAAAATCGAAATTCGACCAACCATTCGTCGATGGTGATGTAATCATGTGTTCGATCATCGGTTGAGATACAGTAGAAATACCAAAAAACGGTGCATTGTAGAATTTTTCCGTAATACGAAAACGAAGATTATGTACTCCAGTTGAATAAGTATTCGTGCCACATACACTAGCATCACCAATCCAAGGACCACTATATGTAGCAACATGATCATTCTCGGATAATGTAACTGCTCCAAAAATTTCTCCAAATGATTCCCGTTCCAAAGTCGGTGACTCTTGAGAATGATTGAAACTTCTGTCCGAAAAAGAATTGGTAGGATCAGTACTACATGATGAGTTAAAACTTAAACGATCGATAATTCTAATCAAATGAATTGCTTGTGTGTCGTGATAGTCGATATATTCTATAACGGGTCGTTGTTTAAGTTTTTCACTGAATTCTGCCAATTGTGAACTCCATCGTTTTAAATCAATTTCAGTATAATCTTGTAATTTTCTTCTTGTTTGAAGTTCATCGAGCATTTTTTTAAAGGGAATTTCGAGTTCATTCTTTGTTCGTTCAATCCATGGCCTTAAATCAGTCCGAGCCGTTTGAGCAGTCAATCGAATCTTTTCTATTGATTCTTTTTCCCATTGATCAATACTGGATAGAAGTTGTTGAGCAAATTTCTCGGTTTTGGAATCATCGCGTAATCGATCACATTTAGTAACAAGACTGTTCATATCTTTGGTAATTTTTTCCTGATGTCGATTGACATGTTTTGCACAAAATGGTTGTTGACATCCACGACAAATAAAGGCTTCGGATAGTTTCAAACATGTCGTACAAACTTCTCTCTTAAAAACCGATTTCATTGTTTCTAAAAAATAACCAAACTAAATGTCATACTTGTGCCAAAATAGAAAGAAAAATATATTAAAATGGAATGTCACTGAATTCTATTAGATGAGTCTGATTGCAATTTCTTTTTATTTCAATCGAACCCGTACATGTTTATAAAAAGATTTTTTTTTTCTTTTACTGATGATGGTGATGTTGGACATGATTCACTTTTATCGTGTGCTGAGATTGATTAAAAAAAACTGGATGATGATCAAAAGACTATTGATCAAATAAATAAGAAAGAAGGTTTTTTTGGTTTCTCGTATGGTGATTATTAAACAATGAATCCATAGCAACAAACAAAAAACAATTCTTGCTCATGGGATAGATGAATATAGAAGTTTGTCCTCCTTCAAGTTTCCATGTAAGATACAGTCATGTTTCACACGGCTCATGAAAAAAAAACATTTGTATAAAACAGCATTTCAATTCCAAATCTACAAAAAGAAAAGTTAACGTTATTTTACAAACGAGCTAAATGAATATATGAAATGGTATTTTGAGTAACAATGCCCTTTTTATGAAATAAAACTCTGTTAATATATAGAAAAACATTTCATGATATCACACTCAAAAACATATTGCTAAAATAGGACTGTTCTCCAGATGGGCATATGATTATTACACAGCAGAATGTACTTGTAATATTTGAAAAGAAAATATTATTGTATATAACAAACACGAGAAACGTGAATGCATAAGACAAGTTTATCTTAATTAAAACAAATATCTTGAGCAACTGAAATAAGTTATAGATAACATGATGCTACAGCTAGAAATGTGCTCAATTTGCATGTATCATGTTTACAGGTTATTGAAAGTGATTACTTCTGCAGAGAAAAAAAAAGAACAGTGCATGTTTGTTTAACATCATAACAATATTTTGCTCAAATTTTAGCTCAATTTCTATATTTTGTCTTTACTAACTTCGTCTACAGGTCGTCGAGGAATGTTAGTTGCTTTGTTCTCAATAAAAGCTTGAATATTTTTATAACCTAGTCATTCGACGAACAATACTTTTTAATGTGCATAGTTTTTCGTTCCCGCCCAACATAATGTATTTTCAATACCAAAAATAGCCGTCTTTCAATTTTATTGTCCCATGTTGTTTTTTTGTTTCTTTTTTTATATTTCTTACGATGTTCTGTTACTTCAACAATCGAATTAATGCATTATGAAAATATTTATTTATTTTTCTTTTCTTTTTGTGTCTCCAATCTAGACTCAATGAAGTGTTATAGTATTATGATGAAATTAGGTCGTAAAAACAGACATGCAATATTTTCATTCGATAAATATTTTTTACAGAAATCATTCTTTTTCTCTACTTGTAAATTAAATTTTTTTTTTTGGGTTAACTCTAGTTATTCTTTTCTTTAAGTTGCAAAAGTATCTTTTTGATAGATGGCACTCGTAGAAATAAATCATGCATATGTAAATATCTAAAAAAAAATATTGAGTATCACCCAAGATATATTAAGATACGTTAATAGAAAATTTATTCAGTAAAAGTACTTTGTATTTCCATATGGATCGTTAGTTAGGAATATGTAACCATATATTTCTAGGTAAGTATCTGACGAATTGAAGCAAACTAACAAGAGGATGTACGCAAGTTTCTGTTACAGAATTATCTTCTCGTAGTATAGTTGAAACACTCAAGTGGTCCATTATAGTCTAACAAAATGTTAAGTATAAATTGATCGAAGGAGCATTTCTATGTTGACTGTGACTTGGGTAATATTTATTTCAATAAATCTTTCCAGAAATCTTTAATGTTTGAAGCAATGAAGTTATTATGAAACGTGCAACAGAATGGTCTAAGTATAACAAAATAATCAATATGAATAAATGAATAAAAAAAAGACTTTTGTATGGATAAACAAACAAAGACATGCCAGTATCTTCAATCGCTTGAGAAAAATTCGCACAGAACAATTCAAGTTTGCAATATGATAGCTTCAGCTCTTCGATAGGACGGTTAATTCGAACAAGGTCTTTGCTAGCTAGTCAAACGTTATCCACTGATTAGCAATGAATCCTGATGTCTGTCAAATTAAATACTAATAAAAATTTTCTTGTTAACGTCTTATATAAGATTCTAAACCAGTAAGTTTTCGTATAATTTCCTAACAAAAATAGTTAATCGAGAGATATCCGAGATTCGACGTAAGATCTTACTAAGACGTTGATAACTATTTATGGTGCATACAAGTTGGTGAGGTCCTAGAAATCTAATCTAGAATGTGAGTGCTAGACTTGTATACGTCGACATATATACGACCATCAATGTCCTCACTCTAGCTACTCGATTTCATGTAAACTTCTATCTATACTGTAAGTACATGTACAACCTGGAAGTACACGCTTCAAACTAAGATAGATTTCCACTTATTTCGCTCAATTCTTTGACATTTGCACAAGCCTAGATGTTTAAAAAAGGTGTGCTAAGTTTTGATAATTAATGCATCAAAAAAGTTTTTTTTTATCGTCAACTGTTCTCGATTGTTTCGTCTGACTGAAAGTGAGAATTTGTAAAAAAAGAAATTCTTTCAGAAAAGTGGTCAAACTTCGTTGAATTCACCCAAAAGAACAAGAACAACAAATATTAATATATAAGAGTAAAAAGCAATACAGATAAGATAATGCTTTATCCAAAGATTAACACTGACAAAATAAGACAAATAAAAGGAATCACTGCCGCAATAGCAGATACTAAGTCTTTAGCATATTATGTCTAAGCTTATACACTTTTGGGACGGTTCTTCTATTGGGTTTCATTTATTTTTATAATTTTTAATTGAAAACATGCTTGCAACCGAAAAATAAATAGTTTTTGAGGATTTGAATAGTGAGTTATAAAAGCCTAACAATGATGTTTCCTTCAGTATTTTAAGGTTTTTCAACTCAAGATGGTGAAAACTAGGCAATTTTTGATTTAAATATACGAACAAAAGTTCTAATTTTGAGACCAATGAATTCATAAAAGGGAGCTTGCTATTTCGAGAAGAAGTGTATATTTTATGGATGAAATTCGTCATTTACAGGTAGAAAAAAAAAGTCAATTGAACCTAAATATATAGACATAGAAGAAACACACCATGAAGAAAAAGAGAAAAGCGAAATTTTGATAATTAGCAGGATGTTGACATTTTTATCATTATAGCATCAAAGTGTAACATTCGACTTGTAGAAAAAGAGACACAATCTGACTGCCGATAATTTGCGAATAAGTCAAGAATGGATCTTAGATTATTGTATTCGGAGTTTTTCATCGAATTTCCGATCTGATGTATTATGATCTACTTGTACAAGGTAAACTTCAATAAGATGGGATTACTTATTACTAGCGCAATACATCTAGATTGATCAGACAGAACATTTGATCCGTTAAAAATGGACAATTTCCGTTCCTGTTGTTGTTGATTATTTGCAACTGGACGTTGCCTAGAAGTTTTTTACAAAGTACTAATGAATTCATTGACGATTACAGTATGAGTACATTCTAAAGTTAGTTTTCATCAAGACAATATCATTAGACCTGTAGCAAGTTTTGAAAACCTATCTGTAGTTGGCAATAGTCTATGAATTGTGCTCAAATGGATAGAACATTCTCGAATTCTATAATTGAAAAACTAGGTTTTCCTATACAATCCGAATGATTAGACATTCAATTATGCATGTTAGTTAGATCGAAATTTACTGCAGTAACACTGAACAGAATTAATCATGTTCAAATATTAAGAAGTATTAAAATTGTCTCTCATTCGACTCAGTATCTTACACTTGTTTGATCGTTTTTTTCTTTTGCCTTAGTAGAATAAAGTAGATGCAGGTTAAACCATGCTGATGATGACTAACAAAATTTATGATTTCTCTTCTGTTTTAGTGGATGACTTTTAAGTTCTAACATGATTTGCATTCTCGATTATACTTGCACAATTCTCCATTGTGCTCACACACAAGAAATATTGCTAGCGAAGAAACATGTCGATATTTGCAATTCATCAATACTACAGACAAATTTTGAATTCATTCGACTATAGATTTAGTCTTAAGGTTTTATTTTAAATAAAAGAGAAAAAATAGATAGCCTATATGTTCGTATGATTGGATTTCATGTCATTGTTTGAACAGTTTTCCATGCCTGTCGTGTTGAAATCTTGTTCCACCATTGTTTGACATGTGGTCGAGATTCAAATAGTTCACCTTCACCACATTTTACAAGCAGTGAACCCAATGGTAAATGAAATAAATCAGCAAGAGTAAACGTCTAATTAATCAAAATAAATTTGTTTATATGATACTATTCAATATAGAAATGTTTCACTTACATTTCCGCCCAGATATGATTGTGAAGATAAAATGTTTTCATAGACATCCAAATTTTCCGCCAAATCTCGTCGTAATTCTGCTACTTTGTTCATATCTGGCTCACCTCCTCGCATTCTAGATACCAGAATATGATTAAATAGACTTAAAAAAGAAGATCTTATTATCCTACTTTTTGAAGATTCGTTCACCAACAATACTATTAGCATGTGAATCAAAATAAGACGATTCAATGGATGCAGCTTGTTCAAAAAGACCTTCAGCTTTCGCATTGCCTCTTGGAATCAATTCTGTGCCTTTGTCTTTGTATTTCATTTCTAAATACCGACAAATGGCGCGAGATTCTAAATGAAAAAAAAAATTCAATCAGTATTATTTATTTGAATCTGTAAGTTTTGTTTTTTAGTGTATGAACTAACCATAGATTGTAAAGCCATCAGCATCTTCAAGTACTGGAATGGTACCAAATGGTTGTTTTTCCAAATATGAACGACTCTATTCAATATATATATGTATGCAAATGAGACAAATATCGCGTATTTCCTACCAGATTTTCCTTGGCCATTAGGTTGATAATTTTCAATTCAAACTTGAGACCT
The DNA here is from genome assembly GCA_905250075.1 of Rotaria sp. Silwood1. NCBI lineage: Eukaryota > Metazoa > Rotifera > Eurotatoria > Philodinida > Philodinidae > Rotaria > Rotaria sp. Silwood1. The sequence goes on from CAJNOP010000277.1 coordinate 33,909, forward strand.
TTTTCTGTCAACGTAGCCAATACACGTTGAGTAGCAGGCGATTGTACCATGCCATATACAATGATCGCACCCCGTTTATTGAGTGATGACTTTAATCAATTGAACATTTCATATGCTAATTCGAAAATCAATCTTTTCTTCGATACTTACTTGTATATTGTTCGTTCTGTGAACTGGTTGCTGTGAGGAAACGCTTGATGAACAACCCATTGAGACATCGATAAAAAAATTAAAACACACATATATATACAGATGAAGGTGTGTTTAAGCATGGGTAACAACAGTTGTCAAAGAAAAATGCTCTGTCATCGTCGTGTATTTGCGTTTCGATGCTCGTAGCGAGCTTAATTACGGTCAACCGATAGCTGGGAAGAAAAATAGAAGAAAAAATACTGCGCTGTCATTGTTACGTCAACGTTACAAAATACATGACAGCGAATAAAAAAGAATTAAAGGCGACCGTCGACAAAACCAACATAGAGAAATAATGATGAAGGATTTTTTTTGGTTCAAATTTTATATGTATTCCGATGAGTCAGCAAGAAATTTTATATGCTAAAATTCTAAAGACAATGCCAGATTTGTTGGATTAAAATCATCTCAATGAGAAATTCTTCATGAGAAAATAAAAAGCAGTAACACTTTGTTACATTGCATAAGATTGGCTAAAACGATTTCTGACATTTCATTTCAAGTGAACATGACGCCATTGCACAGAAGTTTCTAAAACTTTCCGCACAAATCTACAGCGTAACACGAAATATATACATACTTTATCATAGACGATGAGATATTTTGGAATTATCGAGAGCTTCATTAATAATGAATAGTGAAAGATACATCTCTTCCACGGATGCTAAATCCACATTTGAATTTTCATATTTTGAATTCAAATTAACTTCCTGTCTAGTGTCAAATTGAGAATTGCATTTAAATGTACCACTGTTGAAAGAAAGTATAAACCTATTATGTGGTTTTTACACACGATTGTCTTACTATGGTTTTCTTGTATCATTCTGAATCTGGCATGGAACTAACGAGTTCGAGTCTCAGTCATAGTCTCAATAACAGATTGTTTATGTATCTATCCTATCATTTGAGTTTATGAAAGGAAAGCAAGAGAATAGAATTTAAAATGATGAAACAATATTGTTCACAATTTTAGATGTATTCGCTTTTCAGAGCTCGAGAATCTCTAGATTCATCTTTAGTACTACGAATTTGAATGATGTGTATAATTAATTTTCAATCGAGCATAATGCACTTATAAATGATTGTTTTCTCTCTCTGCACCAGAGTAACTTCTTAAATATTAACACTTTAATGAGAATAAACGTACAATAGAACCTCTCTGTGTTGAATATTATGAAGATCGTTAACAAAAATCTTTCATTAATCAGATGTGTATAGTTTAAAGAGTTGACGCATAATTCAATATGAAATGAAGAGAAGCTTCCAGAACATCTGCATTTACATTAGTTTTAGATAAAGGTTTAGAGGTTTATGCTCTTATTTGTCCGATGTCGTCTACATAGTATGAATTTGAAAGACTCTTTACTGATGAAATAAAATTGATTTTTTTAAAAAAATCTTCAATGTTTTTTGCCTTTTTGTTTTTGAATTAATACAAATATCAATTAGTTTTGATCTTAATTCAATAATAAATTTCACCTTTTAGTTGAAACCTTAGCTTGCACGCTGATGTCACTATTTTTTTCATACATACAACAGTGGATTCATAGATAAAGTATGTATAGTCATAGTACACATGAGACACGTGATATATAGTTGGAAGAGATAAAAAAAACCATGCACATATATTTACATTAGAAAGGTTATAATTGTAAGAGGCAACTCACGAAGCTGTTTAATTTTCAGAATATAAAAATATTCACTAGTAGAGAATTCACTTTTTTGTAATCTTCAATAAAATTATGTTTGTAAAAAAAAAACGGTGACGATAAAATATCTTTGATTAGTACACGCCTCGCAGCAGAAATTATTACAATCAATTTTTATTTCCTGATTTTTCGAGATTTTTTTTCGTTGATTGTAACGATACGCTACAAGAGCTATTAGTATGTAACCTTTTTATTAACAGTAGTACAACTAATACAGTCATAAAAGTCTTTATTCTATTTGCTACTTAAACCAATACTAAGTTAAAAATAACTTTGTGGCTTACAGAATACCGTCACCCACATCACTTGGAAACCTTTATTCTAGTTGATATTGTGTACTAGGAGAATTGGAATGATATTTAACTACGATACGTAAGCCATATTTTTTATTAAAAATAAAAATCATTGAATAGGTTACAAGAATTGACCATGGTTGTTTAGCTATTCACAAATATGGATACTCTTGAGGTATTGAGTCAAGGAACGATAACTTCTTGTATATAATTATAAACCTCAAATGCATCATAAAACACTGTAAGTAGATTCTGTATAGGCAAGGTATGGATGTAAAGTGTGGGTGCGTGTGGGTTTGAGTGTGGATGCGAGGCTTCGTTTCAATCACACCCACACCTATACCCAAAATGCGTGCTAGAATGCTTATTGTGTGACAATGATGCAATAGGTAGCTGTCAAGGTTGCGGAAAAGATGTGTGCAACACATGTTTCTATGCATATTATCGGCGTGGACAATGTTCATCGTAAAGTTATATGATCACCTTTCTTTAAACATAAAGAATTTCCGTTTAGTTATTGAAAGATATTTGTATTAAAAATATGGCCATAATTCCTTCAAGTTTAAGTTGAAACCTGACCATCATACTACTGAAACTAGTTCAGTCTGGTAGACAGCGAAGCTTCATCGGATATGGATGTAAGAACAGAGATACCTACATCCACAGCTGCACCTACATCTAAACTTGATTATTTTTAATTCTAATGAAATGATGAAGATACAACGATCATTTTGATTTTATTTCTTAGTTTGATTTTCCCAAGGAAATTGTATCCTCATATTTACATCATGTCAGTTTGATTGCTGTTTTTTTCTTACAGGGTGTGTTGCAATAACTCTTGTCATTCTTCTTGTTATCTTTATGTCAATAGTCTTTCCCATTCTCTTTCTAGTGTTTGAAGACTTTTTCTCTTTACATATGACATATATTCTTTTTATTTTGTATGATCATAAGGGTTTGCATTTGTTGAATTATTCGCAGTTGTATGAATGAACGTATGGATCGACTGTAGTGAAAAGTGGGTGTACGTGTGAATGTGAGTGTGGCTTCATTTAAGGACGAGCACCCACACGCATGCCTATATCTACACAATCATATCCACACCCATCCCGTGCACAGTGAACTCGTTTGATACAATAACTAGAAAAATACTCTATTGACCTTATTATTTTGTCTCAAGCTTGACTGTTGTGTCGAGTAAATCTACTTTTATATTTGAATATAGATTGGTGAGACAAACTTTATCGAAAGTGTGATCTCGTCACAATAAGACGAATGTTATTTTGCATTGTTTCTAAACGAACACGAGCAAGAACGAAATAACCAAAAAGCTTGCATGTGAATATTGACAGATGACGATAATAATTCTATTTTTGGTGGCATGCGCGTAAAAAATCTAAACAGAAAAATGTATCAATTTTTTTTCTCGTTATCAATAGTCCGTCATTGAAAATCACTAAGTATCTGAAGATGGTAGCACCATTGCATCTAATTAGACTTGTGTAAGGTCAATCAAAAGAAAATATTCTTTATTTCGTTTTCAAATAAACGCTTGCAATAATAGAAACATATATGATTAGCGAATTATTGCTTGGTGATTTTTTTTATGGTACGCCTCCAGCATTGATGTTCTTGACATTGAAAGGACGATTGAAATTTGTCCACATAATCGGGCAGCAACGCAAAATATTCAGTTGACAATAAGTGTCTGCTGGACAACCTTCACCATTCGATTTGCATCGTGCGTGGGTTAATGGATTATGTCCATTGCTACATTTTTCGCTTGTTGATTGACCATTGATCAAGTTTAACAGAAGGATAAATAGTAAAGCGTGTAGAATCGACATATTTTTTTCTTCCCAAATGAATAAGAGCGAAAGAGGCTTTTTTCACTATTCCTATCACATTAAAAGGGATCTATATTTTTTTAATCAAACGCAGTGGTGTATTAATCACTCCTTCACAGTATAATCTATGTTCTACTTTTTTTCTTTCGAAAAAGCTATCATTCAGATCAACGTGTAGTACAGCTTTCACGATGTTTTTTAATGACTATTCTCAGCATGATAAACTCAACTAGGGTGTGGCTATGGAAGTCGACCTTCTCTACACTCACATCGCACACACACGCACTCACATCCACACTCTTTATTCTAATATTCTACTATTTGTACGTTCTGTGTATGATGAAACTATTGAAATTGTCAAGACGCCAAATAAAGCAAATGTCTTAATATTAAGGATATTCACTCGATCAGAGTCCGTTACACATAGTTCGTTCGTAAACAATAAAAGTCAATTAAAATTCGTCGTTTAAAGCTGATAATGTTATAGTAATAAGACCATTTTCGAAATGTTGTTTCATTGATTGATAATCAAACACTATGTCGCCGTCTAACTTTTCAACAGGAATTTCATATTCAAGATTTCCTGTACATGAAGTATTAATATAGTCTTTTAATGCTAGATCTTGTAGCTTTTCAATTTGTAAAATTATTGACGCTTTACGAGAACGAACTGTGAATGTTGGTGAACATGATAGATACTCGATTTTAATAACAATAACTCCATTTGTATTGACAGTCGATACTTGCATGTCAGATATGAATTGAGACAAATAATCAGCATGAATAGACGCATCCAGACTCCTATAGGGTAAGGGGGGTAAAAAATAGCTAGAGTGGAATGCGAGAATTGTTCATATATCTGACATTTTTTGGCAAGCAACTTTGAAGATATTGTTGCCATCTATCTGGTTTAAAAGATTATCCATGTAGTCGCTATGGAAATAATGGATGCACTTACATGATAATGTAACAGAAACAGAAAAGAATAAGAAAAATTTCATTCGAATTCGCTTTATTCGATTCAGTTTCGGTCTCTGGAATGCAACCTATGTCACTGATTTCAATGCATTTTGTTTGAAAATAACGAACTACAATGGATTATACGTGAAATAATGCATTATAATTTATAAAATAGATTGCAGTGTCAAGCAATCGAGCTATTATTTAGCTATATGAGTACTACGAAGACCAAGCTGAAATTGGTAGGATTTTTTCCTTATCTACATCGGCCTAAACCGCCAGATCAGATCGGTTATTATATTAGTATGAATTATTCTTCTTTTTGACCGTATAAAAGTCATATAAATCCGTGGATTAGTCATATCTTCTTTCTAATCACTATAGTAATGGTATACTAGCAATGCTTCAAGACTAAAGTGCATATTACTATTTACTTTTCCTATGCTTTCTCTTCTTGGCATCTATTGGTGAACAGAAGGCATGATGGGACTACACGTTCTATAACAATTTTGTGCTTTGCTTGGCCAGTCTTTATATATTTGCACATTTTACTTTGCACAAAATACGAAAAAGGATCCGAAAACTGTATTATGATAGGGTATAGGATACAAAAAAGTCTTACCCTGCAAGACTCTGATGACAATGAATGATAACATAAACGTATGTAAAATCAATGACAAATTTATGTTTATTTTGTTAAAAAAAATCATTATTTCAGTCATAAAATTGGCATGTTTTTGATGTGAACCTACGGTTCCAAAATAAATCTTACCCAATGCAAAGCATATCATCCAATCATTTATGTTTTTCTTTTCTATTTCCATTACCAACCATTTTCATGGTAAATAGAAAGAAGTCAATAGTGCTGAATACTTACAAGAGTTTCATAATTAGTCACTATTGCTTATACATGATTAAAGAATAGAACAGAAAGAAAAAAATAAATGTTAGACTATGTACGACGAAAACGAATCTAAAAATGCAATTTTTTCAAGCCTCTGTCATAAAAGAAAAAAAATATTTGATGCTGAAGAATTAAAAAAAGTTGCACGACACATTCTTCTCTTTAAACAAGAGCTTGCCCACGCAACAACAACAACAGGAGGTAAGCATAAACGATCGGTGAATACAATTAAATCAAACGTTCAGAAGATGGATGAACCATCGAGAAATGATAGCATCGAACGAAGATTCGATTCTAGAATTGCTATAAATGAACCACAATGTCAACACGAAGTTGAAACATCGTTGTTTGACCAGTGTCAAACGAATTCTCTATCTGCAGAAGTTTTTTCTTCTGCTACACTCAGTACTGAAAATCTCATCCCGATTATTGATCACTATAACAACACGTCTATTTATCAAACTCAAAACAATTGTAAAACTTGTCGACGATATTGGATCGAAATAACAGGCTGCTCCTTGGCCATTGTTGTCATTATAATGGTGACCATTGCTGGAATATTATTAGCAAAAAATTCTCCTACAGGATTGAACGTCGGGTGCAACAGTCCATCCGGATCAGGTATGTACATTATTTGAATGAAACTGATCAGTGCAGATGATTTCAAAGATACTTCTTTCAGTATTTCACAATTAAATTGAATAAAAAGACTTGATTCTAAGAGAATAAATGAGCACACATCACATATTAAAATAGGCTAGACATGTACAGTGCGAGTATTTTTTGGTCTTGTAAAAATATTCTAAAGCTATTTTGAAAACGTTCAAAATTTTTTTTATAAAACATAAAATATTGAAAATATCTATTTAGTCAATTTAAGGAGGTTACTATATGAGCACATGAAAGAAAACTCGAAATTTTTAGTACCAAAATTTCATCTCTTTTAAAAATGATCATTTTGTTCGAGCCAAATCTTTTCAGGCTGACCTTAGTCTCGTACGTTTCGAATAAAGGTTGTCACTCACTAATCAGAAGTATGTCTATTTTTCTGGCATAACAACCGATCAGACTGAAGTTTTCAGGAGATGTATTAATAGGTTTTAATAGTTCAATGTTTCTCAAATTTATCTTTCAAATATAATGATAGGGGTTCAAGATTGATGTAGAGATATATACAAACCTTTCTGCTGCTACCGCACAGTGTAAAATTTTTTCCAAAAGTCGGCAAAGTTTGAAATGGATTCTTTGAACAAAAAACGTTTCTTTTTCTTACAAATGAAATCAAAAAGAAACAGATAAACTCAACGATGCTAACTTCTAGAGCACAATTTGCTCTTCGATTGAAAATAGTCCTAAGCTTATTTGAATGTAAAATGGCCATGTTACGTAGGAAGCCCAAGTATAACCTATTTCGAGAAAAACACTCAAACCAGACTTTACTTTTAGTATCGGTATTTTTATCGTGTATAGATCTATTTTCGAGAGATCACTTGAAAGTGAAGCATAGAGCACATATTTTCTTAAATATATGAATCCTGGTCATAAAGGCAGAAACTTATTAATATGATCAACAGGCTTGAATAACTGAAATTTACTAAATTTATGTCAGGCTGTGAAGTTTTCTAAACCATCTTTACAGAAATAAAAAGCAAAATTTATCGTAGACATCAAAAGATAATAGCTTGCTGTTGAATAAAAATATAGAATATTTGGCTAGATTTAAAGTTTGATAATTCCAAAACTTTGGAACAAAATAAAACTCTCTGATTGGTGGTAGGGACGCCTTATGCATAGCCATCGCATAATCGATTCATCTCTTTTTTGAAATACAAAAGAGTTTCCTAGAACAGCACAATTAGTGACAATTTGACGACTTCTTTTTTACAGGAGAATCGTGTTCTACAAAAAATAAGAAAACTATTCAATTGATTAGAATTCAGAAAATGATAGATGGGAAATATTTAAATTTCAAAGACAGATACACGGGTCAATCAAACAGAGATATCATTACATTCACGTTTGCTGAAGGTAATAAATGGAGTCTTGATAATGTGTCGATTTATGATATAACAGACAATACCGAATTGATGCAAGATGGAGATTTTGAAAGCGGCACACTTACTGCATACTGTTCATGTGGTGGAGGCTTGTCAAACGCTCAAATCACCTTTTCAGATACATATTCAGGTCACTATGCATGCGAAGCTGATGCTTTCTTCTCAACGATAACTTTGTCCCAAGTAATCAATACAACTCAAGGGAATAATTACAGTGTGAGTTTCTGGCTGAAAACTAACTTTAGATACCAAGGTCATGCCTCTGTGTATATAAGTGCAGCTTACAATATCCACAAACCATCAAAACCATTCATGCTAACAACGTTACTTTTTATTTGCCTTGTTTTGTATCATATGAAATATATTCCAGATTGAATAGTATTTGAAGAATAGAATTGGGAATTCAATATTGTATTAATCAATTGTGAACTTGTTTGAATGAATAAAGAGTTTTACTTGAAAAAAAATAATTATGTAGAATTAATGTCAGCATAGAATCGAATATTCGATTACTGATACAGGAAAAACATTTCAGCGCAATACTCTACCTAATTGAAAAATACAGATACGATAGAGCCTCTTCAATTTTCAAACAGCTTCTCTTGATAACGATCAAAATTCGTAGCAACAGTTCATGAACCAAACTGAAGAAAGTCAGTTTTTTTGCTATAGTTATACTTTGATGCTTATTAAAAATCGTGTTTCGCGAATGAAACAAAATTTTCGAACAATTTAAAAACTTGAACTTTCGTCGTTTCAAAGAACCGTCAAAATTTCTTTAATCAAAGTTAAATAACTTATTTGCTCCAGAAAAAATTTTGCTGCAAGATATTGTATTGCAAAATACGTAACAATCTCATGAACATTGATGATTATATTTGTCCTATAATGTTTAAATTTCATAAATTTTTCCTGACTTCGAATACTTCTAGGTAGAAAAATATCGTTCAGAAATGCTCTAGCAAACGATGAGATTGTAGAAGTTACTACTATTCGACAACAGAAATTCTATTATTAAATTTCGGTAATTTCTGAAATTCGCCTCTTATAAGTAAGACATCTCTGGAATTTATATTATTTATTAATGCAAACGTAATTAGTTGTGCCTAAGAGAAGAATTTGAGGAAATCTGAAAAAGCATGTTTTACAAATTTCATGTTTTTTCCCGAAAAAAGTTGTTAAACTGGTATTTGAACCGAAAATCTACGATAAGTGTGAAATTCCACACGCAGGACGTTCTGAAGTTAGTTTTTTCTTTGAACCATTTTAGATCGAGAACGAGACATGTTTTCAAATACGAGTTTAAGTTATACGAGTATTTTAGGAATTTATTTCTTATATTAATTAAAATTTTTTTGAGATACAGATTCAAGTAAAAATAGCTCAATATAAATACTTTCATGAAAGCTTTTTATGAACGTAGAAAAAATGAATCGCCTAATAATGAATGCAACATAATCATGACTTCAAATTATCTTAATAATGAATTCTATTTCGTGTTTATCTTGTATCACACAAAAGACGCTATAATTTTGGTAATTACATGTAACAAAAATCTAACTGAACTTTTCCGAAAGAAAAGTGGATCATGATTTTTCTAGAAACTTTTCGAACAATGATTATAACATTTACAGAACTTTTTATGCTTTTAATTTTGTACAGTATACTATATATCTGTATGAACATGCTCCCTAATAAAAGTTAAGTTAATAAAGTTAGTTCTTTTTACAATTGTTTGTTGCATAAAAAAAAACCATTAAATCATCAGCATTCGAATATATACTACTGAAGTGTCGTAAAATTAGACCATACACGAACAGAATTTTTATATTGTAATTTGCAGCTGATAATGAAGATATAGATCATTGGCCAAAACCATAATATGAATGCGCATACGTAAATCAATAATTCAACAATGCGTACACTTTTGTCGCAATATGCACCTTTCGATTCATTAGAAGAAATGTGTGAGATAAAAGACGAACCACTAGTCTACAATGTAAAAAAAAACACAGTTGTTTTTGAAATAAATTAAATGCAATAAACTCAACTAAGAACAACGCACGCATTGCAAAGATTGCCGAAAGAAACGATATCACCACAAGAGCCAAACAACATATAGCACCACTTCGATGTTGATAATATGTGACACGTGCGATAGTCTATTTAATATTCACAAAAGAGTTGTCCTATTACGAAGAGTATCAAATATTCATAAGACTTGATCATTTTCACATAAAAATGGATAGACTCGTTTTTTCTTTGTTCGAAATAAAAAATATATGCTCTGATGTTATTCATGCTAAACAAAATTCATCTTAGAATTGATAATTACATAGAATTATTGAATCATTAGTTTTTTTTTGTGAAAAGTAGATGTTAATATTTGATGATAAATTAAACTCGATATAAACTCTAAGTGAATTAAGTGATATGTGAATAATATTTCAACGTCTATAACTTCATGTAATTTTCTTTCAAATCATCGACTGAAAGCTATCAATACTATGATATTTTTTGAGTTCAATAAATACCAAAAAAAGGAAATACTGCTTTTTAAGTAACAAACAAAAACCAATAATTCGAACAGTTTTTCAACAAATCGAATAGATCATCTCCATAATTAATCTAAAGCAATAATTGCCTGAGAGGATTGAATATGCTGATTATTGAGTCAATCAAAGCGAACAATTTCATTAATTAATATCTATTTAAAAAAAAAAGACATCTAGATAACGATTAAATAACTTTTGATAGGAACAAGATAGAGAGATGCAGTGGAGATGAAGACATCGATTTGTATATTAGTGATTTCGACGAGAAGATTTTTTTAAGAATCTCTAATTGAACTTTGTTGAAAGTCAATGCAATTTACTTTAATGGGTCACTACGATGAATTTTTAATAATCATACGTTGATTAAAATTGACAATGGAAGATCTGAAAAACTCTGTAAGATCCAGATTTTTATTTTTAATATACGTGGAACTCTAAGCGTATGTTTTGACAAATTTTATGAAAAAAAAAAACCGAAATTTTTGCTTTCTAAGTCTCGATGGAAAATATACGATTCGATCTATCTTCATCTCCTTGAAATAGTCAAAATCGTAGGTATCTATCTCGTTCCTATTCAAAGTTATCAAACGAAAACAGAGGCCTATATGTTTTCTGTTTGACATAGATTTTAGATCAAAAGAAGTTTTTGTAACTAATACTTTCAATCGAAGGAAAGAAATGAAAATTATTATTGAGACCGAAAATGTTTTTTCTTTCTTGAAAATATTTTTGTCATGTCAAGGGAATATAATGCACTGTTAGGCAATGAATAGGTTTTATACTATAGTTCAGATAGATATAGATCACTTACTGTGTTTTGTGTCAATTAATTTAGATTTAGGAGAAAACAATCAACATGATTATCTAGCTAGATAACTGGGAAGATTAACTAATCGATAGAAACTACGTAGTATCAAGTTTTGATGATCAGAGCAACTAAAACTAAAGATAAGAATACGTACAATTGGAATCATGATTCCACATATGATAATATCCAAAACGCCAAAAGTGGTGATTACTTTTGGTAAACCTGGAGTAGCAGGACATGAATCCTTTTTGAAATGACCAAATATAATTGTCAGAGCACCTATAGCCATCATTAACAAAAGAATCATTATTATAGCTAATGCGCGATAGAATGATCTAATATGCGCCGCAACAGCCGCAGTTCCCGAAGTAGTGAGTCGACCTTCATAATTTTGTTGATTAGGTAATGTGGCTATACTTGGAGCTTGTTCCGGCCCCAATATCATTGAAAAAGGTGTTTGTACTTCACTCATCTATAAAAGAAGTTCATGCCAAAAACAATATTTTGTACATATAACATTCAATACCTTGTAGTAAATGACACTAGTAAACTCTGTATTTTAAAAGGAGTATGTTCGGCAAGGAAGAACTGTTTCAAAGAAGCAGACCAAGAAACATCGAATTCCTGAGTATCATGCTTATTCACTCATTATTTAAATCTCGTTTTAACGAACATGATTTTTCATTATGCAATTCAAAAACAGAAAAGAACAGTGACAATGTAAAATTGTTTCTTCCTTCTTCAGACAGATCAAAGTATTAAAATCATGCATAGCAACAGTACTGCTTGAAAGTAAAAAACAACAGTACGGAATAAGAAAAAGATTTTTTTTCGTTTCTGCAACAATTGATTACAGCTAGGTAATATCTCAATGAATGTTTACAAAAGCAATGAGAGAAGAGAAAAAGAAAAATCCATCGAACATGATGTCATTGAGGGAAGAGAAGAACGATGTAGGAGTCAGACTTGTTTTCTTTCGAAAAATATTCATTTCTGTACAGATACAAATGCACCAAATTTGAGAGACAGTAGCAAATATGGACTTATCACTGTTGATGCATAATTCGATTGTCCGCTTAAGTGATTTAATCTTTGGCAAGATAATTTTTGTTGGTTTAAAATTAAACTCATAAATTGAACTTAAAATCATTTAAGAAATCGATGAATTCAATCATGATGCATCGTGTTATTTTATTGATAAGTGCTAAAAATCGATATATGATTGAGAAAGAAATTTAATTTTTTTGGTTTTAGATTTCTTGTTGATGATAAATTTATTACGCCTTAATGTCGATTTCGATTGAGTGGCAAATTTAGAGGCAAACATTGAGGGACGGTTGCCGCTACTTGTTGAAAAATTTTTCTTTTTTTTTGTCAATAAAAAATGTCCAAAAATAAGTTTATACAATCTCTAATGAACTTCAAAACACGTTTCGTGATCATAATTGTCGTTCACCTCTTGCCCGAAGCCTTAAATCTGCTACTGTTTCGATCTATCCAAATATTCTCTTATGAATCATACGATCGATGAATGCATGTTAGTTTTTAGTTCCTATATGATATTAAAACATAAGAAAAAAAATTGAACGATTTATTTTTAAAAAAATCAGCAGAATTCAAATGTTTTTTTTTTTTCTTTCACACATTTCTATTCGAGTTATTTGTGGAACCAGTACGACATTGAAATTGTGATTTACAATTAGCAAATGGTATGCCAATAAACAGCAAAGCGATTATTATCACTAGACTAGTTTTAATCACACTAGCAAAGCGTCGTATAACATTTTCACAAAAGTATGGTTTTTTTGAATCCTTGGATTGAAGTCCTTTAATAGTTAAGAAGCTAACTTCGGGCGTAGCATTTGTCTACAGAATAAATTAGACACACAAAGTAGCTCAATTATACGAAAATCATCATTAAAGCTAACCTCGATGGACATTTCTGTTATGAACAATATTCCACAGGCTGCAAATACGGCCAAATAAGTAAGCCCACACAGAATACCACTTTGACGAAAGCAATATGTAGCACGTCCGATCGCCTATATTAAAATCACATAAAAATTGTTTTATATTCAGCTAATAGTCACCAGAAAACTTTGCATTTGCAATCTCAATTTTGACTTCATTATTGAGACTGGGATTGAGACTCACATACGAAAAAGGTTTTTGTCTCTCCTTTTTGGCTTTGTACTCATCATTGCACCTCGGAAAAAAATTAAGCAGAGAGTGAGGGAATCACACAAGAGAACTTTTCTTCAATGGGTTTTTATACAAAACAATAAATGTCTATTGTTTTGTCTTTTAAATATTTATACTATATAAAAAATCAATTGTATTTAATTTCAATTCTGTTGCTATACTTATGATTTAATAATTTGTTCACTTGTTCTCTAGCTATTACTAATGTCATTGATTCAATGTAACTACTCATCTTCGTTTATAGTTTTAAAAACTTTGTGTATGCTAGTAACTTATGCTTATGATTTGATCATAATTAATTCATTTACCTACGTTAGCCATATCCTAAAAAATGAATAATTTATTCTCTTATTGATATTTCATTCTCTCTAGAGTGTTTATTTAGATAAAAGCAAGGAAGAACGTTATTTATGTTGACAGACTTTTACTGTACACTTTCAATTCTCAGCATAAAAATTCTAATTTGTGGATATATTCGTTATGTTTGTTGAAAATATTGGTGGAGATGATTTGATGAATGTAACAGATCCGAAATCAAAAATATCATAATTTAACAAAAAAAGAATTTATCTAGAAACTCAGCTTATACACAGATTAGAACTGGAAGATTTTTTCGTAGGCCTACTACTATATAAAAAATACATGTCAACAACACAATTGCGATCTTTGGAATTTAAATTCAAACGAGGTGATCAGAATTGCCATCTTTATCACATTCTGAGTTCTATAAATCAAGAAGACAAAAGTCATATGAATTGACAAAGGTGAATGTGAGAATGTGAGTATTAAGAAGCCATCTGTTATTATCTTCTCAAAACCCCATTTTTAAATTCTCAAGCAGGCATTTTCTACATAGATAAGTCTCACCATTTGATAGATTGCTCTGAAAGTTTCAAAGAAAAAATTCAATTTCGTCTCGACATATTTAATGATCAAGAAGTTTCCATATCTCATATATAAAGTTCAGAACATCAAATTTTTTGATGATTAAATATCTCGAAAAGGAATTTGTTTTTCAAGAGAATTTTCTATAATAATCTAATGACGATGTGACCAACTCCTAGACAAAGTTTCAGATAACATATGTACCATTCAATCTTTGTGTAAATTGCTGACTGACATATACATTCGAAAATTCAGTAAAACAATCAAAACTCCGAAAGGATAGAACATGAACGTGAATCCTTCTGGTTTTGCAACTAGTCTCATGTATCCCAACATATGAACAAACAACTAACTCGATTGATACCTCCCAGTTGTGGAGGTTCTCTCTTAACTTAATAGTCGTGTCAGACAAATATACATACAACTATTGCCACCATAACACACATTATAGCATCGATGATTCCAAAGGCATTTAACCATCTAGGCAAACTGTTTGCAGCAGGACATGAATCGCTATACATATTTGCCACAATGATTGCGACTGTACCAATTATAAACAATATAAAAAGGACTATGATTTCAGCAAAAACTCGATAGAATAATCTGATATGTGCTGCAACAGCATTTGGAGCTGTTGTTGTATAGGAATTTTCATGCTGTGGATCTTGTATAATTGAATTTCGAGCATCATTTTCTTGTAGTTCTGAGATTAAAGAATATGGTATTGACATTTCACCTGTTTACATATTTGACATCGATGAGAAGAAATACAATCAGTTTAGGCAAGAAAAAAAAACTATGGCTGCAATCGAAGCTTTCTTTTTGGTAATACAGAATGGTGAAAGAAAAATTGAATGAAATCATAATCGAAAAGAGTATGATGCAGCGAAACAAAAAAGTTGCCTATTGCTTTTTAAAACATTATCAACAAAAATATTTTTTTCTTCTTTCGGAATATTGCAATCATGCTACTCATCCAATGAGAAAAATGATCATCAGAGAATAAAGAAAAAAATCGAAAATGAAAGTGTTACCTTTCGCTGTAGTATTCCTTTAAATAAACAAATTAGAATGGGCCAAAAGCCTTCTACAGTGCATCAAAATAATTTAGCAAATGAACTTTATCTCGCTTGTTGTAATGGTGATATTAATCGAGTTCGAGAACTCTTACCACATTCCAGTTATACTGAAGTCAATTATCTCCATCCTATCACTGGATTTAGTCCATTACATGTTGCTTGTTCGTATGGTCATGATGAAATAGTTCGAATCTTACTTGCAAATATTTATTGTGATCGTAACATTCGAAATCGAAACGGTAACACACCGTATGATGAAGCAACTTTAACAAATATTCGATCCTTATTTGCTCGTCCACTATCTCTACACAGACAAAATCGTTTTATGGATGATTCTACCAGAACGTCACCATTTCAGTTGATTACTGCTAGTGAGTCATCGTCTGATCGTCCAGATCATTGGGTTACGGGCTATTTTTCGTCTGCCGAAGCAGTTGATTCTCAATTGATGTTGACATTATCTCAAACGTCAAGTCCAATTATGAAATTCTTTTTAAATGCTCGTACAGAACGCGAAAGTCGACAAATAGTTCGAGGATTGATCGAAGTCAATATTCCAATCAATCATCGTGATTATCAAAATGCTTAAAATCTTTATAAACAATTTATTGATAAAAATTCAATTGAATCTCTTCTTACAATTTACACACTTCAAACACCATTTTACAATGCTTTACAAATGAATGCTGATGCTTATGCAGTTCTTGTATATTTACATCTTCAGGAAATTCGTACACGGGCGTTTCATGGAATCACTTATCGAGGCATGAATATATCACATGCTGATTTCGAAGCTTACAAATGGGCTTATGCACGAGCCGCCGTTCTTCAAACACGTATTTTTCAATCAACATCAAAAAGTCCAGAGGTGGCCTATGCTTTGGGTGACCATCCCGTAGTAAACGATCGAATATCGATTATTATGTGTTTCGACTTTGCCGAACCATGTCCATCAGCAATTGATCTTTGTGGCATTTCTTATTTTAAAGATGAAGACGAAGTTCTTTTACTACCATTTACCCTTTTTCGAGTTATTTCAATCAGCGAGATTAATTTTTTCCACCACACTTATCAAAAAATAACAATGAAAAATCTACCCGTACCATCCAGCACATTATGGGCATCATCAAGAAAAAAACGAATATAAAATCTGATGACCTTAAGTGACTCATTTATTCTACTAAGATAAAATGTTTCTCATCTCTTTTAAGTGAAAGAAGTGAATAAAAAAACTAGTTGAAGCTGACGAAAAATGCATAAATGAATAATTTTACAATTCTGCTGATAGTAACTAGATGCAAATTTTTGAAGTTTCACTTGTTGTGATCGGGAACTATTGATCAAAAGTATCAGTTGTTATGCACTGTGACATAATTATGAAAAGAGTCAATTTTTCACATTGAAAGTACCTAAAAACACTATATTTGAATCAACACAAATGATTCTATTTCTTAATGTGCAAACCTTCAGAGAACTGCAGGAGTAATCTTTTGCTCAACATTGACAAATTATCGATATTAAAACACACATATATTCTGTGAAATCCATAAGTTTTAAAAACTTACTAACGATGTATGTCATTTTAGTTCGATAGGAACTGGTTTGTTTCCACGCAGGACGTGAGTAGGTGCTTGTGAAGAGTTGACCTATAACAGTTCTTGATCAATGAACTGAATTGGTATCAGTCACTTAGTTTTGTTTTTTTTAGAGAACTGGGTATGGTAACCAGTTCTTTTTTGACAACTGGATCAAGTGCTAAATACAATTCTTCGATTACGATAATCAATAGAACAAGTCTATTTGAAAAAAAAGCTAGCCATTAGACTCAGCTCTTATAAAAGAACCAGTTCACAGAACTTTGACCTATCACAGACCCAGTGAGAATAGAACGAACAACATCATTGACACATCGAAACCCAATACTGAAGTACTTGGCGATTGCGCGTAAGAGCTCGATACCAAATAAATTCGAATTGCGAGTCATACAGTGATACTATTCGTTCCTACTTCACAAATACCCATAGCCGCACTCATTTAGATTAAAACACATCAATAACAAGATTGCTGATAATTAACCTCTATCATGCTGCTCTCCTATGTCTTTTTCAAGAGGCACATCCTTTGTACGAGGAAATAAGACACATGTTGCATTCAAGCAATCTCATATCGTGTACTATCGAGACAACGTTTGCTTATCATCCGTTGATCACGTCTAGTTTCGCTAAATGCTGTCAAATCAATCTATATAGACCTATCACATTTTGGATGCATGAAAACAAAAAAGACTTTCTTTCCATTTCAATTCGAGGTCATTTTGAAATATTCATTCAAATCGACTGAAGTATTACTATACTTGCAATATAGTTATGTATGCCATTTTGTTTACTCAATCGGGCAAGACCTCTAAGGATGCATCAAGAATACTTAAATTGGTTAAAATGAGTAAAATTTTTCCAGAATAACACATCTGATCCGTTTTCACAGCAAATTTAATAAGTTTTATCGTGTTCAACGACAGAAAAGATTCTTAATGTGGAAAAATCATCTAAGAAAACATACTTTTGTGAATATTTCCTTGAACGTACTTCATTACATTCGACTATAAATTGTTATTCCCCGTTGTAGTTAAAGCAAATCAATGCGTTTAAACAGATTTTTCTTTAAAAAGATTCATTAAAATGCAGGGGCTTTAATTCAATCAGTTATGCTGATTATATGAACACATCTTATGTGAGAATTCCTAATTATACATAGTTTTGATTTCTACTAGCACGACACACCATTGTTTAACAATCATCCAAAAATAGGATACTTTTCCAAATATGAGAACCCTTTTTTTCTCGATATGTACGAGACTATACTACTTAAAATCACTTTGGTAATCGATGTGACTTCCTCAACACATTAGATATATTCCTTAATGGCTGAAGAGAATTATTTTAATAGTGAAATAAAGCTAATCACACAAATAGAGATTTCATACACTCAGTAAACAGAATCTTTTATATTTTTAACAATTATACAATATGTTTCATAGAGCCTGTTTGATCTCATTTAGATATTAATAAGATATTTTACTGTGTTATGATCGAGTGTTTTTTCTTCTCATTAGCATTCTCTTAATTGGAGTATGGATGTATGTGGGTGCGGTAGCTTTATGTCTCGAGTCTTATAACCTCACTATTCTCTGCTGGGGTTGGTAGAAAACATATTGGAACGTTTCGATCAGATGTGATTTTCTTCATTTACTGGTTTTTCAATATTATTTTCATTATTGTAGTCATGTAAAATAAATCAAAATGAGCTACGCAAGTATGTAATTTGTTGGCAATCCAAAAGCACCTCTGATCACTATGTTCAAAGTTTCACATTTTTTCAAATAAAAATGTCGATTTGTTGGCTTTTCTCCAAAAAAGATTACCATGTAGTGTTCTGTTCAAGAAATCGAAGATTATGAGCAATTGATCTCGATGAATATGAGTTTTTACTGATTGGTCAAAGCATTCTACATATTATATTCATCAACAGCGATGAATAACTAACACATAATAGCTTGCAATCTTTTTTTATTCTTGCACATGCCGTAGCCTAACACCTTTCTCTATTTTGATTTGGTTATCAGCTAGTTTGTTGACAATGAGAAGCGTATGATGAAAGAAATGCATGATGTACATTGCTGTTTTTCTAGATAACGTTAACAAGAATCAACATCATATTCAACTGATTTCGCTGTCCAAAGTGAGTATCTCAGTATCATATGTTTGTCGAATGATGTTATGTAATCAAAGTTTAATGAATTATCTCGAATGTTATGCCGTTTGGATTCACGTTTATCCTTACTCTCCATGTCGTCATAACAGATTGCATAATATACTTGTGAGATAAAGTCAAAAGTGAATTCACTTACTGAGCGGTGTTTTGTATGCATACGAGCCATTCTGGTTCACTATGACTTTTTTTGGCGTTCAATGTTGCTTCTGTGAGACAACTACTTTACTTTTCAACGAGCTTCTCGTTTCAGCAGGTGCCACAATGATATCAACCGTGACTGTACGATCGTGATCGTAAAGTTTGATGTGTGGGATATGGGTGGGAAAGTGTGAAGAGAAGACTCACATCCCATATCGAACATACAAAATGTCAGAAAAGAATACTAATCACTCATGATTGCGCCGCTATCTGATATCTTTTAAAACTTTGAAACTTCTTCCGATTAATATCACATTTTTCTGCTATTTCAGATTCAAAATGTTGTTTCTTCTGTTATTCTCATTTGTGACTATTGCTGCTATTCCGAATGTTCCGACTACTCCTGCTAAAACCACGAACTTGGATGTTTCCTACGACAACGCAATCGGTGATTCTTGCAACTCGAATAGCACTTGTGGTGCACTTATCGGTAACGCAATGTGTCTTAACGGCACATGTATGTGTAAACCTGGATATATGGCCGTCGGAATTTCAAAGTGTATCAAAGGTGAAAGTAAGAATATGCGCTGACTACTTAGAAAACTGAAACTAATTATTATAGGGTTTAGTGCTGATATAGGATTTAACAAAGAAGTAGTCCAAATGATTGAGAGCTTCTGAAGTGAAATGTTCAGCAGTTATAATAGAGAAATATCAGCACTTGTCTTGCATCGCGTCGTTTAGTGACCTGACATTTGGAGAATAGCCTTCTACAATGATTTGATACTGAGTTGTATAAAAAAATCTGTTCAGTCTTTCTGTATCGAAGATCTTCATCTCATAGAAAACTACAAGTGGCATGGGCCATGATAATAATGTCGATAGTATTGTAGTTTGTCTCGTTTAATATATTAATGTCATAATTTTCGATTGATATCGTTGCTATCTGCAGGTGATGGAAGCTTTTAGAGATCGAACTCAAGTCTTTTTATCTAAATTTGTAACAACTGATCATGATCATTTATTCATATTTCTTCATGAAATTTTTGTTTTACTTCTCAAATGAGAATATCTCAAGAGTGAATCATAAGCATGACCTACAATGTCAGATAAAAAGACTTGAGGTAAAGATTTTGATGCTTACAAAGGCTACAATTAAGAACGAATTATATTAATCGAAAATTGTGACATTAATATCTTAGAAGAGATAAAGCATAGGAACAATGATATTTTTATAGCAATCTTATTTTACAGAGTCTGCTCTATGATTGAAACTTGATCACGAACAATCAAGATTGATTTTTCAGATATTTTAATTATCTTTCCATCCGATCTTTTTTTGCACAGTTTCATATCAAACTACCCTAGAGCTGCATCGTCAAAATGACAAGTCGCTAAATACTTCAAGGCAGACTTAGTGAAAGTCCTTTAAATAATTTGACAGAGTTGGAAAAAAATCAATGAACCTTTTTAAACCTACAACATGGTAAAAGTCTTTAACTTTCCCCCAAGACTTAGTAACTTTGAACTTCTTGAAAGTTAAATATCTCAAGAAATTTGCAGCGATTTTCATCTGTCACATCGAAGTTATTCTAAGGATATTCATGTATATTTACACATCAAAAGTTCAACTGTGAATTACTTTATTCGATTCCTTTCTAAACCTTGTTGCCATGAACCTAAAACTTGGTAGCGCAGTCAGACTTTTTAAACAGACATTCATCAGCTGGTGTCCACTTCAAGTTACTTAATACCTCTTTATTACTTAAAAGATTACTTCAGAAACTCTTAGTTCATTTGATTTCTATCTGTATCAGTTGACACTCAGAAAATCAGCATAGTCGATCTATTTATTTGCAATTAGAAACGACGAACAGTTGGACGACTACGACAGCAAATGTTGCTTTAACCAACACTAAACCAACTATGACAGCAGATGTTGGTTCAACCAACACCAGATCAAGTACGACAGCAAATTTTGGTACAACCAACACTGGATCCACGGCGACAAATAATATTTGTGCAACGAATTGTGTCATCTTTTTTACTTTTACAATTCAATCCGTTAGTATGCTGCTTTCCAGTGTTCACTAAAATATGAATAAAATTCAATAAAGCGTGTTGTCTATTTAACGAAATCGTTATCTGAAGTTTATTGAATTTTACTTGTCACTCTCTTTTATCACATGAATGATAATCGCGTGAATCTACATCATTTAGTAGAGTAATAAGAAATCTCGTCCAATTATGCTAACTAGTGTAAAATTTATAAAAATCGCTTCTTTTTCATCACTTACTTTTTACCAGAAATAAGTGCTTTCATATGCTGATAGCTATATATATTACTGCTAGTCAACAAATTCTCTCTCAGATCACAGCTAATATTTTTCAAGTTCATTGAATAATTATTACTACTTGTTAGTCTGTCACGATAGTGAGATATCATTTTAGGTGTAAATGTCAATATACAGGTATCTCTTTGGATTTTTCCTTCACTCACACCATTTCTCAAACACATACGGACACTAATGCTCATTTTGTTTTAGTTGGACAGTAGTACTAAGTACTCTCACTATGTCAGCTGTGTTTTTTCAGGATACAGATTCACCAGCATACAAATTAATAGTACAATCAAAGCAGTAACTTCTCTTTTGCGTCGAGAGGGATAGTGGACAATATTGCTACTCTATTGAGACAATGTATTCTTGATGACAAGAAATATTCCGCATCTTAATTTAAGTATATCGGTTTTTTGCAAAGACAAATTACAATAATGGAATTACCTATTCATTTAATATATAGGTAATTCATTAAGTTCATTGACTAGCTTATCAGTTCAGTTTGAACGTTGTTTTTTTTTAGCTTGAAGCTATTGGATATTGTTAACCATATTTTTTTAAATAAGTATGATAAAATTTCACGTGTTTAAACGAACTTTATCTAACTAAAAAAAATTCAGATTCTAATATATGAAAATCTACTATGGATACGTCATTTTGATATCTTATGTCAGCATTTTTGAGTCTTATTTCCTACAGCAATAAAAATGAAAGAATAAACATTAGAAGTTTTCTTTTTATGACAAAAAACAGATAGAAAATGAACGATATTTGAACCATTCAACATACATATATGAAAACAAAAAATAAGAAAAACATCGATCGTTCACGTATACACAAATAAATATTTATATAATAGACTGTAAGAACAAAAGACTAGACAATTGTTGAATTAATCGAGTTTTTTTCTAAAATATTATCTCGAGTCATATACATAGGTTCAAATTTTCTTAAACTATGATCAGATAAATGACCTATTAAATTAGTCCTTTGTTGTTCAGACTCAATTTTAAATCGAACACGTCTTGTCGTATCTATTCCATTTGTTAATGATGTAAATGATAATGAATGCTGATTCTTATTTGTAGTACCATCTTTCGTAGCTAAATATGCTTGTCGATATGATGATAATAAATGATTATTTCCAGTAGAAAGTGAACGATCTGATATATCTGATGAACCACAAAATCCATCATCAGAACTTACAGGTGTATGTGAAGAATTATTAGTTAATGATGGAACAATTGCAACTGTATATTCAGTTGATGATTGATTAATTGAATGTCTTTTTGATGAAGATAATTCGTGAGATAAATTTGATGATGATGAAATAGGAATATGATTAAATGAATCAAATGTTGATGAATCAATATTATGTTGACTATAATGAGATTCAGAATAATTTGGCTTTGATAATATCCAAGATGAATATGGCTAAAGAAAATTTAGAAATTTCTTCATTGATTTAAATCTTATTTAAAAAAGAAATCTTACAAGAGAACTATCTGAGCTATGATCAATTTACTCAATTTTCTAAAAATTCAAATAATGGAATATTAAAGAAACATTATTTTCGACTGAAACTTTCAGGTCGAAATTCCGTTATTTGTTTTTTCGATACATAAAGTTGAATCGAAATTAAGTAAAATAATTGTAACTCGAAATCAGAGACCTATGGATACGAATTATTTTAGGATTTTTCTAATCTCATCAAGATCTCCATGTGAACTTAACATGAGTTCGAACAACGAGTATCAAATCAGAAGTATGAATTAATAAAGAATCGTTATAATTGCTTTATCAGAAAAATCGTCTAGTAAAATAAAAATTGCTTTGCTTAGCAATATGAAGATTTAAACGAAAGAGAGAAAATATTTTATCTCATGACCAAATTCATTTGCTGGTAAAGCAATTCATGATATATATAAAAGATAAGTCTGGAAAAAATATTGATTCTTCTAGATCAGTAAACACTCACTTCATTTGTTATACACGCATAATGAAACAAAGCATTCATCCTTCTGTTCTACTATTTCTCAATTTGCTGTGTAGTTGATAAATGGTGATATGTTATGTCATTTCCCTTTTTAACTACATTCTATTATGTATTTAGAAAAATGCAAAAAAATATTGATTTTGAGTTTTTTTTTTGTTAAATAAATTCTTCTGACTCGTGTTATTAAATAAGCATTTCTTTCTTGGATGAACAAGACTGTAACAGTGTAAAAAAATAGTCTTTTTCTAATGTACTCTGTATTAGTTCATAACTTAACAAGTTCAGGAATGAATTTACTCTTATATAATATCAAAAACATCTGATCCTTAAAGATCAACCAAATGCCATGAAAATTTATCTGAAAGATATGAAAATTTGTTGTAAAAACTTTTTACGGAATTACAGTTTGTTCAGAACGATATATAGATGTGTGTTTACAGTTTTGACATGATATTTGTATCGATTTCTATTTTAAAAATGTGCGAAAGTTAATAATAGACAAGAGTAAAACCAGTTCTTTTTTTTAGTTCTATCCAAAAACGTTTCGCCTTAACAACAAGCTGTGCAAAAGTTTTCTGGGCATAGAACTTAAAATTAATTTTGATTACACTCTATACTTTCAAAACACTGCTGCTCGACTTTCGAGCATATATAGATTACAAAAAAGTTGAGAATCTTTGAATATTGAATATCTCAAGAAGGAATCGATCATTTTGAAGAAAATTTTTCCAATATTTCGAGATCATGAGACCCACTTATGGATAATATTTGATACAAAAATCTTTTACTAGATTTTCTTGTAAATAACCCATCCATTTTTTTTTGCCATTAGAACGAGAAAAGTTCGGTCACTAGCTTTCTACTTGCAAGTATATATTATTTTTCTGAGTTTTTTGTTAGAAAAGAAAATATCATTTGATGAAATACGGCTGTAAATCTGTAGACCTGGAGGTTTATGTAAATGAATACCTTCTTATTTTGTTGATCATAAA
Source organism: Rotaria sp. Silwood1 (assembly GCA_905250075.1). NCBI lineage: Eukaryota > Metazoa > Rotifera > Eurotatoria > Philodinida > Philodinidae > Rotaria > Rotaria sp. Silwood1. Next base: position 58,636 of record CAJNOP010000277.1, read on the forward strand.
TTTCTTTTTCATTAATTGTATCTAATAAACAAGAATTATCATTCGTAATTAATGTTGATGTTATTAAATCTTTATTTAACATAAGTAATGATGAATCATTATAATCAAAACAATTCATAACATTTAGATTTGCTTTTCTATTATTATTATTTGCTTGTTGTTGACAATTTAATGATATTGAATTATGTTGTTCTAATAATTCTTTTTGTTTTAATGTTTTACGTTTAATTAATGATATAAATATAAATATTATACCAAAAAGAATAATTATTAAAATAGAAAAAAATATTAAAATAAAAAATTTATTTGCTTGATTTAATGATGATGAATAAATTGATTTTGAATGATGATGTTGTTGTAAATAAGCTAAACGATTATTTATATGTAAACCAAGATAATCATATTGTTTAATTATAGTTTCAACATGTTGATAATCATTAACAACAATTAATTTTAATAATTTTTCATCATAATAATTTTTTTCATCAACAATCTAAATAGAATGGTTTTTTAATTCTTAAAGAAAAACAAATCCTCATGAATGAAATTATGACATTCAAAAGAAATAGCTCGACAGATGATTATTATTCCTTTTGTGAAATACGATCTGAAAGGTGTATTAAAGTATATAAGCAAAATAAATCTTTAGCGATATGATAATTCGTTTTTTAAATAAATGAAAAGTTCAAAACCGTGAAAATCTTTCTTTAAAATCTCTTGATGGTGTTAAGACAACAATTTTTCGTTTCGCAAAGCTTTTCAAACTTTTTTTTCTCGTATTTTTCGACTAATATTCCGTCAATTGAACGAGTTAACATTTTTACATATGTTTGTACTAGAAGAAACTTCTTCAAAAAAAATAAATAAATAACGGTTGTAAACAATCAAAGTCAAATGAAAAGTAGATAAGTTCTGTTTTGATTGAAGTTTATTCGTATAGAATAGAAATTTCTATATCTTCGTTCGGTTTTATGATTAACAAAAAATATTAAATCATGTTTTATATTTGAAATACTTACTTTAAATGCTAAATAATAAACTCCTTCATTTAAACTTGTACCATTTGTTGAATTAAAAAAAAGTCTACTTTGATGATCAAGAAAAAAATTTTCTGAATCAAATTGAACTATATTTTTATGTTTAATTAAATAATCATAATTTTTTAATTGATCAAAACGATAAATAAGTAATAATGTATGAGTTTGTATTTGATCATTATCTTGAATTTCTATTTGACATATATAATCATTCATATTCCAATAAGCACGATCAATAATTAATGTATCATTATTATCATTTGGAAATATAAATCGTGGAATTTCATCATTTAAATCAAGAATTTTTATTTGAATTTTAATACTTGATGATGTATGATAACCATCAGATGCAATTATATAAAATATATAATGATCAGATTGTTCACGATCAAGTGAATTACGAACATATATTTTACCATCAGATGATGATAAATAAAAATGAGAAGATATTTCATTAGATGGATTATCAAGATTATAGATTAAAAATGGACCATCTACATCAAAAGCAGTTACTTGTCCAAGGTAACTATGAGGAGAATTGTTTTCATAAATTGAAAATTCATATGTTGCTTGAGGAAACTTAAAATAAAAAAAAAAAAAAGTAAAGTTTTTTGAAATTAATATTTATAGAAATGAGAAATTCTATTTCGTTGTTCTTTAGAAAAAACTACGTTCAGATAGATTCGTAAGAAATCAAAGAAACGATAAAATACTTTAAGCCCCCACTCAAAAAAGTCAATTTTCGTCAAAAATTTCGAAATTAAGATAAATGCATAGGACGATAGCCCGTCTTCAGATCTTTCATAAGCGATAATTTGTTTTTCTCGGTACTTCATTTTTTCCAAAAAAATTTCAAGATTTCCGTCAACCCCTATTCGAAAAACCAGCTGGTTTTGGAAAAATCAAAAAATGTTTTTCGTTTTTTCTCGATTTATGATTTTTTGATTTTGGTACAAGGATTTCTCAGTCCGGGTCCGTCCAACATATTTAAATTTTTTTCTTGTTTGAAAGAGCGCGTCGAGATGCAGGTCACTACAGAGTCCTTTTTTTAATTAAGCTTTGTTTTTTATTATATATAAAGACACTTATGTGACTGGACACCCATTTTTGGGACGTTTTTTGAGTCATTGGACTTGTGATCTCCTTTCTCCACTAAAAAAGTAAGAATCTTAAAAAAAGGACTCTGTAGTGCTCTGCATCCTGACATGCTCTTTCTAACAAAAAAAAAATTTAAATATGTTAGACGGGTCCGGACTAAGAAATCCTTGTACCAAAATGACCTATTTTTGACCCTTGTTTGGTGAATATCTCAGTCAAACATCAGGGTATCGAGCTGAAAATTTTATCACAGCCTCCCCACTTCAGCCCCAACATATGCTCCAAATTTCAGCCAATTTGAACATATCTGGACTGAGATCGATTTTTGAGTGGCGGGGGGGGGGGGGCCTTAAACTAATGACGAATGATTAATATTAATTTTTTAAGTCTTATAATAATACACGTTTTGCTTATTTCGTTCGAAATTGGATTAAGAAAAAAAACTAGACTATTTTTGAAACAAGGATATAGAATCATATTTGAAGTTTTAGGTTTTTGATTATTGTTTTTAATGATAAAGAATTTTACAAATATATATCAATACTATCATATGTCTTATTGTACAAGATGACAACCAACTTTTTTCGCAGTCAAATTTCAAATCGTGATATATTCTGAAGCTTTCTATTTCGTTTTTCATGATCAAAAACATACGATAAATTTTGAAAACTAACTTCTACAATGCAAAAAGCTTTTTTTTTTCAACTAAACTCGATTCTCATAGTGAACAACCATTTTTTGTTTTTTTTAGAAACTCAACATCTCGAAAAAGAAAATACCTTTCGATTGGAGTTTTTCGAATGGATAATATTTCTAATAGAAATTTCGTTATTTAAATCTTTATACAAAGTTTCAAATAGTTTATATAAGATATCTAATTAAGCGTATTTCTAGTATTTAAATAAATTATAATTCAAGATCATAGCAAAAAATATCAAAGATTACAAAATTTTAACTTGATGTTCTGAATAGAAAAAAAAAACACAAAGAAATTTTTTGTATCTTTTTCTTTCTTACTTTTGGAACATTATCATTTTGATCAATAATATTAACAAAAACTATTGCTGTTGTTTTAAATTGTTGTTCATTTTTAGGATGATCCATAGCAGTAACATAAAAAGAAAAATTTTTCATTTCTTCATAATCAAATTTTATATTTGTTCGAATTATTCCTGTTTGACTATCTATCCAAATATATTTATTTGTTTCATTATTTAATTCATATGTAACATAACCATTATCATTTAAATCTGAATCATTAGCATATATTTGTATTAATGTTGTATTAAGAAAATTATTTTCTTGTATATCAACATAATAAATATTTTGATCAAATTTTGGTGAATTATCATTATTATCTAATATATTAATAATTAATTTATAATAAGATGTTAATATTGGTTGTCCATTATCATTAATAATTAAATTTATAATATATTTATCTTTATATTCTCGATCAAGTTTATTATTTGTTAATAAAACATATGTTGAATCACCATATGGACCATCAATATGAAATGGTAAATATTCCGATGAATTAATTTTTAAATTAAATTGTAATGATGAATCAAGATCAGATGCAATTAAATTAGCAATAATAATATTTTTTTGTTCCAAATTTATTTCATATATAGAAATTTCAATATTAAATGAATCAGTATCATTGATAATTTGAATTATTTGTAATGGAAAATTCCATGAAAGTAATGGTGAACAATCATTCATATCATCAACATCAATAATAACATATGTATAAAATGGTATATGATGTATATCATGACCTTGTATAACTAATTTCCATGTTGGTATAGTTTCATAATCTAATGGATATAATAAAGATAAATAACCAGTTGAAGAATTTAAAAAAAAATAATCAAAATTTTTTTTTGAATTTGTTGATGATAATAAATAATTTGTTGATAAACATGATGAAAATGTTTTAATATGTAAAAAATTTTTATATATTTCATTTTCTTTTAATTTAATACGATATGGATTTTTTTCAAATTGACATAATTGATTTTTATTACAATTTGTTTGATTTAAATTAATAATTATTTCATAAACAGTTGTATTTTTAGGAAAAATAATTTCTAATATTAATGTTATATTAAATGAACAAAGTTGTTTTAATGATGTTCGAGTTAATAATTGACAAGAACGATTTAAATAAAAATATTTTGATTCTGTTTGTAAAATACAATGATAAGGATATGTTGGATGAAATTGATAACGAAAATCATGTAGAAGTAAATCAGATTTTGGATAATTATTTGGATTAATATTTATAGATGGTAATGAATGTAAATGATGAATTGAATATGTTGAAGAAATAAATAATATGAAGAAAATTAAAAGAGAAATCATTGATTCCACTATCTAGAATAAAGTCAATTTTTAAAGAAAAAAGAATCAAATACAAAATGCATTATATATTTAATGTGTTTGATAGACCATGTTATGATGATTCTATGATCTTGAACGATTTATCTATTAAATAAGAGACGAATCGAATTAATTCAAGGATGAATAAAGTTGGTGTTATTTCTATTTTTTTTTTGTCTTTCCAGACAAAATGCGATCTGTCATATTCATTCATCAATTGTTCGATTGATATTGTTATTGGTATGAAGGACAGATGTGTCCGATCAAATTTCCTTTTTTTTTTTTTCTGTCGACACCTGAATGAAAACGAGAAAAAGCATACTCATGAACATCTAACCCTACTTTTATTATTACTGTGTCATATTTGAACATAAACGATGGAAATGATCTGAAAAAAGAAAACAAATATTCATATAATCATTATCAATGATAAAGTATGACAAACATTAATATAGTTGTCTTATTGTTTTACTTTGAATTTCACTATGTTAAATTTCATTAGAAATGAAAGAGTAGAAAATAGATTAAATGAATAACTGATCATAAAACATTAACATCTATTTTTCTTTGTCAATGGACATGGAAAAACATTGAGATACAATATTACAATTCAATATATTTTCTTTTCTCTGTTCTACTAATCGATTTTCATGATAGTAGTTAATCTGTATAAAAGATAAAATGCAACTACATAATATAATCATCATACGAAAACCTTTGTAATCAAGAAACAAAAAAAAAAACATATATAAACTTATGTTTTCATTCTAATATACTATTTTATTATTTTTCATAAATCTTGTACAAATTAATATAATCGATGATAAAAATGACCTTTTACACTTGATTTCATATGTCATCCGGCAAGAATTTACTACTTGTTTGAATACAAAAAAAAGAAAAGAAATGATCGATCTAAGCTTTTCTTTTATTATTCACGCTTAAAATATTAATTAATAAATCTATATACAAGAGATATAAAAAATAAAAAAAATAACAGATAATTCATAATGTTTTATTACTCATATTCTATGATACTACTATGAAGAAATAGAATTATACATAACAGAATTTATCAATCTCCCAAGTGTGTTAATCGATTGAATAAATGATGATTGAAAAAAAAAAGAAAGAAAGAAACGATATGGTATGAGCACACAAACAAAGAATCCTATTGTTCTAGTGTGATTTTATCAGAATCAATTATAGAATGAATTCATATTTGTCTATTTCAACTCTTAGATAATCTATACTTTATTTTAAAAAAATTAATAATAACTATCATCGAAACAAAAAAAAAAAGAAAAATATCATCCTGATGATTATGAGAACATGTTTAAGTGATTCTATATATGCATTAATAATGTTATACATGTTGATATTCAATACTTGGCATGCGTCATACGGCTGACTAACTGATATGAACAACGGTGGGTGGACATATAGAATATATATGTATGTATATACATACATGTTCAATGTAATCAATTGCATGATATAATCAATGCTACTCTATATCACTAAATGCGAGAAAGAAAAAGCTCTCACGATAATTAGACTACTACTCACGGCAAGCAATTGAATGGAAGTTTGTTTAAATAAAGATAATAAGATTACAGTTCATAGAAAGCATCTTTCTTTTACTTTCTATTAAACCTTGAGATAAACAAACTTTTCAATGATACTACGAACATGATTTCAATTTTTTCAACTGTCTATCAATAAAAGAACTTACCTTACACTTATTTATATGATTGTAATAATAATAGTAATGGAAAAATTAGGCCTTTTTTTTCTATCGGATTGATGATTATGGTCAATATGGCATATTGAACATAGTAATCATTGAATTAGATTAGTGTTATAATGTTTGTCTGATCTGGATTAGATTGTATTGCCTTTTTTCTTTTTTTTGTTTCATTGTATGTCTGTGAAAAAGATCATCTGTCACATCAATGAACGATGAACATTGTTATCTCAAATATGACGATGTTGTTTGTCATTTATAACACACACATACAAAAAAAAAAAAAGAAAGACTGTAAAGGACAAGAAAAGTAAGAGGGCAATCCATTAGTTTAATGGTTAGTCGCAGCAAGCTTGTGATAGTCAACAATCTTGAGTGCATTGATTAAGCAACTTCTTATTTGAGAGGAAGAGAGAAAAATACAGTGAAAATGGAATAGAGATTCTCGTTCGTTTTAAATCAGAACAAAGGTACAAGTATAAAGAAAGAAGAAGAAAAAAAAAATACTAGAACTAACATAAACAAATACGACAAATGTCTCCATCACTACCAAACGTCCAATACATACATTAATAATGTATTCAATAATTCAGAGATTGGATATAGAGAAACTACAGTACTATTAGTAAATGGTATCGTTCAATGAAGTTGTCTTATTGTTAATGATTGTCTACAACTGTTCGAGTCATTTTTTAAAGCTTGAAAATGTTAGTTAATTACCTTAAACAAAAATTCTCTTATAATATTCATATACATCATCAATAACTATACACATTTATGTATAAGACAGACAATAAATTATCTTTTTTCTTCAATAGATCAAGGTAACACTTACTCGTTTCCCATATCTCAATGTTTGTTTAACTCAAGTGGTTTACTTCATATTTGTACATACATATGATATCGTTCTCTCTCTCTCTCTTTTTTTTATGTTCTCATACGCGTGGACGAATACTTACTATTACAACTATGATCACTACAATGTATGTGCATTTATGTACACGACAAACCTGCGGTTATGTACATACAAAAAAGAAAAAAAGAATAGTACATGATGCAAACAAAGTTAATTAAAGAGCGAACCGGATGAAATAAGAAAAAGGGTGGAATACAATATATGTTTGTATGTGACGCAAGATGTTCAGTAAAAAAAAAGAAAAAGCAGAACTCCGCCTGTAGCACAGTGTCTTAACGGTGTGTGTGTATACGACATCAAACCTTGAAAGGTGAAGAAGAAGTAGCTGTGTATGTGAATATCTAGTTCATATACATATGATTTAGTTCTTTAAGAAAGAATTTTGTTTTATTGAATAATTCTACACGTTTAACAGATCATGATAAGATCATTGATGTTTGATAATGTTCATAGTATCTTTATCATTAGATCAGACGCGTCATTGTTTACTTTTTTTTTTTTGACTGTTTTACACACTTCTTATGCAATAATGATGATCGAAAAAGGCATAGAACTGTTGTCACTTACTATATTCTTGACAGTTATTTCAAGAAAGGTCTTATTAATTCTTATTGTATCTATCAATCAATGAAATAACCATTAATATTTAATGATAGATAAGAACAAAAAGAAAGGAAAAAAAAAAAAAAGGAAGATCTATTAAATATCATATCAAACGATTCGTTATTGTTCAATGGTAGAAGAAAAAAAAAATAGTCATATATATATGCTGTATTCATTTATATAATAGGCAAATAAAGATATAGAAAAAAGGAAACCTGAAGGCTAATGATAATAATGATTATTAAGTATAAAGATACAAAACGGTTAGATGTAACGATAGATTACCTGGAGGACATTCTACCTGATTGAATATATATATATATATTGTTCTTGAATAGAAAATATGAATACATTGTAATACATTTTGATGACTCTATAAACAATAGAAAAATCAGTTGATAAATATTTTGTAAAAAAAAAATTGTAATATTATTATCAAAAAAAAGAAATATATCATAGTTAAGCATATGTTTCATATATAAACATTTATCGACATATTCATATACTGTCTGATATTGTATGTATAAAAGTTCTCATGTGATATATGATTGATTATTCGATTATTTTTAACCATGAACTTACTGTTTATTCTTTTTCGTAATTACCTTGAATAGCATCTGTTTAATTCGATATATATAATGTGTTATTTTCTATTACCTTGATGCTGATTTTTATATTTGTCATTTTATTATTATGATATTAGTATTTATGATTAGTTTTATCACTTTCACAATATACGTTTACATAATCTATGGTTAGTCTACCATGTTTATATTAAAACCTATCAGATGAAAAAAAAAAAAAAAAAATAATAAGCTTATCGATCATCATTTAAAAAATAAAATTAATAATTAATCATATAACAAACTAGAAAAAAAAAAAAAAAAAAAAAAAAAAAAAAAAAAAAAGTAATAAGCTTATCGATCATCATTGAAAATATAGAATTAATGATTAATCATATAACAAACTAGAAAAAAAAGACTACAATTTTCTTTGAATTATAATCGAGATTATCAAATGATTTTGTCAGCATCTATAATGAACGAACACATAGAGAACAGAGGAAAATCGATCAAAATTACTTGATAGATATACACATTATAAAGGGAATAGTTACGAATGACTATGTATTATTTGATCATCGTCTCGTTCTCCTTATAGACACGCAATCAAAATGGATGTAGTGTTTTTTTTCACGGTTGTATCATATGTGTATGTAATATGCAAGTAGGGATAAAAGTTGACACGACACAATTAGAATATCGATAACTTGATATAAAAAATAGTATCATTTGGTTAAATAACAAAAACCATTTCACAGTAGAATTATTGTTCATGTTTTTTTTTTTTTTTATAATAAATCTAATTTTTATTTGATTTATAATTAAACTTTATTTTTTTGCTAAATATTAATATATGTTTAAACGATAACAAAACAAAAGAAATAAATATAGTTCTTATGTCATTTATTAAATAATATTGGTTTTAGTTGGTAATATCTTCTTCAATAGATAAAAATACTAACAATAGAAAAGAAGAATCAACGTTGTTTTTTCATATGACAAAAAAAAGAAATAGTTGATCAACAAAAATTTTCGTCAATTATATAGAATTATTGTGAGAAAACTGAAAAATTTGATCAAAAGATTTTGACGTATAACTTGAGAGAGTAAAATTTGTGGATTTAATATGATTTGAATTCTACAATTTTGTTTAATGATAGTATTTTTACTTGAAAATATTTCTAATTTCGATCATATCTGATGAGAGATTTTCATTTGATTTAAACATTTTATATCATGAGATAAGTTGTGTAAGATTAAGAAAAGTATCTTGCAGTCGAAAAATCTTGGCCAATTTCTATATTCTATCTAATTTATTAAAATTTTTTGGGATAAGAACACAAACGAATTGATGAACTTTCAAGTCTATCGAAGTTAAATCTAATCTCTCTATATATGTAAAGTATTCAGAAAGCCAATAAACACAGATCAAAGTGAAAGTCTCTTGGATATTGTACTCAAAATAAGGTAATTTTTCATCATTGATAGAAGTATGTCATGGCAAAACAATTTATTTAATGAGTTGTTTAATAATATAAAAACTAACGACATCTATTAAAGCAAATTAGATAAGAATACTATGAATAATACGAACAATTCAAATTCGAAACCACAAAGGTAATCTAATTGCTTTGATGCTTTTTGTTTTATAACTTTTTTTAACAATCTATTATTGATTGGTTAGAACATTTTCATTGACCGTATCAAGAAGTTAGACTCGGTTAAGAATGTTTATGTTACCAAATAATGTTGTTTTCTTCCTGTTGATACTTATCTGTTATTGAAGATACATGTCATCCATTACCTTTTTTGACTACTACACGCTGTTCTCGTCTAGTATTATAACAACATTCTAACTTTATCATCATTCTATTTATATGATCAATCATTCTTGTTGACAGTTGATAATGCTAAAGTTGTGAAATAGTTTGGTCATGTGAATGTAGAGAGCAGTTGTTTGAGATACTGTGTGCTTTAAATCAAAATCGATTTCAAGTTGTTTGTTCTGTATTTTTTTTCTTTATGTACCATATAGTTCAATCCATGTTATTGTATACAGGAAGCATATATTAAATTAGATAGTATTCGAGTTTCTCTCGAATATAAAATGCGGTGCAAAGCTAAGAATGTCAATCATCGATTTATCGTTTAATTATCTGTCCTTGCAATTGAAATGAACAAAATCAACTAATCGAATAGACGAATATCTAAATTTTGTATTCTGTCTTCATTTTAATTAAACTTAAAGTTTGAAAAACGACAAAGTTTACAAAAAAGAAGAGGCTCGTTATCAACAAATTCGTCTGTAGTTTCTCATGAAATTCAATTTTATGTTACATATTTTGTTATTGTCAATGTCAGAAAACTTTGACTAATAAAATAACACCTTCTAATGCATTTTGTATTGTATACCACATGATTGATCTAAACGAGATTTAGCTATGTTTGATGTTCTCAGAAAGAGTATTTTCATTGAAAAATACTGCATTTATTTGCTCATATATTCAGCCGATCTATATGAAATATTACACTGTTTTAGTTCTCTGCTGAATGGTATATAAACATATGAGAAACAATTATTTCTTGTCTTTCTTTACATTAAGGATATGGTTCATGTCGCATACTATTAATGAACTCTCATGATTATCAACAAAATAATCCTAAGAAATCTACAACAAAGATGTGAGAACATATTTTTCTTTTTTCGAAATGCTTAAAATAGCTACAATATAATCACAAACAGTATACATTCACACTAATAAAAGATATGTTGTATTTTGTAATACGAGGTGCTTGTTTCGATACATTTATTTCGGTGAACTTACAAAACATTCTGACCACGTGGTTCAAATCTACATTTTCACACGTAAAATATTTTTTTTTTCTTAGAAATTGAATTACTATTTTTTTGGTAAAATCCAGCCGTGTCAAAGTAGTCTAATCTCGGTTATGGATCGATCTGTCAATATGTTCTCAACTAAATTTTAAACAAAAAATAATCTAGAAAAAAATACGAATTGTCAATAGACTATGACACATCTAGAGTACGATAAATTTTATTTTAGTGTTTTGACTAAATCGAATGCCAGAATTCAAATTTATCAATGATAGAAAATATTTCATATTGTTTCGTATTTTTTTCCGAAACAGAGGTTTTTGAAACAGTCATTTTCATTTATATTCCTCAGATGTTTTCTTACAGTGTGGGTATCCGTCCACAACGTGAATATTTATGAGAATAAGAAATTCTTGAACAATCGTTTGATTTTAATGATCTTTTTAATATGATGCTAATCATACTTCGTGTATAGATTCTAGCGACATGAGATGATTGTAAATTAATAAACATAAAGACAAACGAAATGAATGTAATGTAATGAATAATAGCATTGGATTGATTTTCATGCATTCTTATTAATTCGAATTCGTCGATGTGATAAAAGAATACAGACAGATAGTCACAAAAAGTCCTTGATATAAGATGTAATTACATCGAAAGAAAGGAATATGCAATTTCACTTGTCTTCAGCAGCTGTTTGCTTACACATTCTATCTGCACATTTTCACTCCTTGTACAGATACGAACGCAAGATGAAAAACCAATGGTAGCACTAATAAAAATTTCTTTGTGTGTATTTTTGTTTCGTTGGCTCATTCGTTGTTAATATATGTTTTTGTTAATCTTTCGTATTTGTCGTAATTACATTTTTTGTAGAAATCTAACAATATCATGAAATCAACGTTATGCTTAATGTTTTTTTCAGAGACATCAAGCATGCAATACCATGAATCTTTTTTCTTTTCTTACTTTTAAATTTTAAAAATCAGTATTCATATCTTTCAGACGTTCTTTTACATGCATGCGAAAAAAAAAATGTTTCCTAATATGTTTGACTATAAAATTCAATAATTTGGAAAACTTTCAATGATGATCATACGCACAGGACAGAAGTTTTCTCAATATCATTATGATACACATTAACCCTTTCTTGTATTTGGCTAAATCTGATAGTTTGGAAGGTCAACTCGCTAAATAACATCAAATTTATGAGCTCTAATATACACAGGAAAAGTTTGAACCATATACAACAAGCTAGCCTTTCTCTTATGAATTATGATGCGTGCCATAACATTATGTATCCATAGAACGTCAAAAATATTATTTTTATGGTAAAGAATAGTTTCAAACTGTTGATTTGACTAACACAATATATAGACTTTAACTTGATATGAAAAGCTTTCCTAAATGTCTCATCGTTTAAAAGAATCAATTTTTTATAAAATAGTATTTATAAATACCATAAGGCGAGAAAAAATTAATATTGCTAAGTTATAATCGCACTTTATATTCGTATAGATATCATATTTAATGATTTTATATTTATCGGTTGTTCATTATCAACATATGTCATAAATTATTGAGTGAAAACAGATAGTATTGAATCTTTCATTTGAAGAAAGACTTAGACATCTGTGGTTTAGATAGAGAAGATTTAATGGTTATTAATTGATGAGAACAATATAGTATTGGTACTCTTAATGTGAACACCTCCCTACTTTAAACGATGGACACTGTTTTGATCTCTTTTTCCTGCCTAATACCTGTTGTTTTATGCATGATTCGATTATTCAACTAATTAAGAAAAGAAAGATATCACGACACTAGCTTAATTTGCAGGAAAAAAATTACATTAATTAATGAGTGAAAATCAAACTTACTTAACATTGGTATTACTTTAAAAGCAGAAAAACAAAGAACATCTTAGATAAGAACAGATGAAGTCAGGCATAAATAATCAGATGTTTAATCAAAACTAATGTAAAAGGAAATATTTTGGAAACAGTTTCTTCATTTCATGACAAACCATATCTCCACTTTCCAAAATGATCAAAAATGTTTTCTAAAAAAATAATTGAAAAATTGTTGAAATTTTGATTCTTTTTCATCTCTATAATCACAACCTTGTATATACGAAAGCATAAAAAATTTCCTTAATTGTTATCTTAGTAAGTTATATGAAACCTCCAATATATAGGTTGAAATTGAATAGATATAATTAACGAAATTATATTTAATTTATCAAGTAAAATATTCGAAGTTGAAGAGTCATTCTCTTTTGACTAAGAAGTCCTTATATCAATGGTACTCCAGAGAATCTCGAATACAAAATGCGGTGCGAAGCACGAAATATCGATATTCCGAAAAAAAACCATATTCAATAAAAAACCAGTAATCGATACTACAAACAATGTCAAGTGTTATTTTCTGTCAAGATATGTGCGCTATACCGGGTGTTTCAAAAGTTTTGCAACATTTTTTATTTCGCATATATCTCGACTTGAGAAAATGATAAAATCTTGGTTTATTTTTTAAAAGATGTG